>PVHT021183661.1:1748751-1769530 GCA_004024745.2 Catagonus wagneri
GAGCCGCGTCTGCAACCTACACCACAGCTCACGGCAACGCCGGATCCTTAACCCACTGAGCGAGGCCGGGGATCGAACCCGCAACCTCACGGTTCCTGGTCAGATTCGTTAACCACTGAGCCACGATGGGATGGTTCTGTTTTTCTCAAGTCACCATAACTCTGACTTCCTCCTGGTGTTCTCGGGGGCAGCACTGCCCAAAGAGGAGACGCCCACAGATCCCAGAACCGCGCTTTCTCTTTGACATTCAGAAACTCAAGGGACCGAGAACCATTTCACAGGATATAAGCGTCTCAAGGCAACTGCCTGTATGAGGATTCACTTTTTGTAAGGAAATAAACACTGCAACCGTGCCTCGTGAGCGGTAACGGGGGAAGTTCTTCCCTTAGACCAGAAAAAAAAAAAAAAAACCTGCAAAATGACAACAGAGAAGGAGTAATGCCCAGTATTAAATGTCCTTCGTGAGCTGGTATGTGGATAAACTCCATCAGGCCTTCAAAGAAGCTTCAAAACAAAACAGTTTGGGCAAAAGAAACAAAAGCAACGACTGAAGTATCAAAAATGATTACAGACTGACCTACAACGGAGCTCTGCTAGAATAGCAATCTTATCCACAGCCTAAAGAGCACTTTGAGAGCTTCCGGTTTGGAACAGGCACAATGACAATTTATTCCACTCTAAGTGGACAAACTAAACAGAGGTGCAAATGAAACTGCAGGGTAGTACTGAGAAACAGGATCGGTCTTCTCGAATAAAGCCGAAAGATAGAGACATATTTGTGTGTGAACTACTGCTGTGTTTGCTGCAGACCAAAGAACAATGACAGGAAGAAACCAAGGCTGTTTTTTTTTTTCTCAGTCTGTAAACAAATTTAAGAATGTTTTCCTGTCTCATTATTGAGAGAAACAAAACCAAAAGAATGGTGTCTATCCACATGCCATTAGGTAATCAGTGTTTTACCATCTTATTTGAAGAGACGCTCTAAAATGTACTAGTTACACTTAGTAAGCGCCAGCTGTTTGAGAGAAGATGCCTCACTTCACTGCCACAAGGCTCCGGGAAGAGGAGTATCTGCCCCTTCTGACAGGATGACACGTGGTGGCACAGTCAGCAAGGGGCCACCTTGGGAGCCAAGCCCAAACCACCCAAGGCCCACATACCACAGCTGAGGGGCAGCGACCGTCACCTTTCCCAGACATCGGCGCCCCTCGCAGGAAACAACTGGATGTCATCACACAAAATTCCAGACACGTTAAGAATGGATCATTCCACAAGGATCAAAAGAAAGCTGCAACCTGGAGTTCCCATTGTGGCTCAGTGGGACAGAAACCTGACTGGTATCCATGAGGCCTCGGGCTCGATCCCTGGCCTTGCTCGGTGGGTTAAGCATCTGGCGATGCTGTGGGCTGTGGTGTAGGTCGCAGACAACGCCTTGGATCTGGCGTGGCTGTGGCTGTGGTGTAGGCCAGCAGCTGCAATGCAACTCTGATTTGACCCCTAGCCTGGGAACCTCCATATGCCGCAGGTGCAGCCCTAAAAAAGCAAAAACAAAACAAAAAAAAGAAAGAAAGAAAGAAAAAAGAAAGCATGCCACACCCAACCAGGCTACATGGACAAAGAGGACCCTGAGTCACACGGAGTCAAAGATTCCAACAACTCCAACTGATGCATGAAGACTCTAGGCAGTGACTCATTTTGGGGACCCTGGGTGAGTCTGTAAAACAGAGGACAGAAAGCATATTAGGATTATCTAGACACTTACAGATCCTCACAAGAAATAAAAGCCTTCAGTATGAAAAGCATGGCTCAACACCCATGAGAATGGCTAAAGAAGTCTGACAAGACCAAATGCGGATGGGGAGACAGAGATGCAGTAACCTTCAACAGTGGAATTCTCAGTGCTTTCTCAAAAAAAATAAACATATACCTGCCATATGGCCAAACCATGCCAATGCAAGGTATCTACCCAAGAGAAATATGTCTACACAAAAATAATTATCTACTATTCCGACAGCCAAAATCTGCCCAAAAAAAAAAATCCAAACATCTATCCACCAATAATAAAATGGAGTAATCCACACAACAGAATACTTCACAATAAAAAGAAACAAAGCACTGACATATGTATCACGGCTGGTCCTCGAAATGTTACAATAAATGAAAAAAGCCTGAGCCCGAAGACTCGGGTGTCTTTGGGATTCCACTTGTATGAAGTTTCTAAAAAAGGCAAAACTATAAAAACAGAAAGCAGATGGGCAGTTGTCCGGGGCTATGGGCTGGGATAGCAACTGGCCACTCACAGGAGAGGGAACTTGCAGGTGAAGGACATGTTTTAAGACAAGACCGCGGTAGCGGTTGCACAACTGCATACGGATGAGTCATATGGCAGATAAAATACATGTGGCATAAAACTCAATGAAGTTGCTGAGAGAGAATGAGGATCACTCTCCTCTGTTGCCTACGGGAGCACTCAGCATCCTTCGCTGTCAGGAAGAAACAAAAAAACGTGTGTCCTCGATACCTAAAACTAAAGCTCGTATGTGTGACAGGTAAGGAGAAAAGATCAGAAACCTAACTGTCTAAGAACAGAACCCCGGGGTATGTTCTGTTTTTCTTCTAGATTCTTCCTGCTGTTCGTTAACATTTCATGCCCTTCATGGGTATCGCAAGTGTTTCTTGGGCACCAAATGAAAACTGCCACAGAAAATTCACAGCACAGGCATTATCCTTTCAGTTAGAATGAGGCCACATCAATCGACCACTGTTGCCTTTTCCATGAAAGTGCCAGAAAAGGGAAAACATACATTCTGAGACCATTTATTTCCCCCATCTTACATGGTTTCCTTGGTGTTAACTGGCCAGTTTGTTGTCTTGCTTTCACATACATAAAAAGTGAATCTTCACTTATGTATGACCTAAGATTTTAGCATTCTGAAAAAGCAATGCTCATATGATTTACAGAAAGATACATAAAATGATCAACAATCTGGATATATACTTAATGCCTTTTTGGGGGCCCACTTGACAGGGCCATTTGTTCTCATCATCAAAAAAATAAAGAGTATAGAACTATTTTTTAAAATACCATTAAAAAGAAGAGGTCGGGGGTCCTGTCATGGCGCAGCGGAAAGGAATCCGACTAGGAACCATAAGGTTGCGGGTTCAATCCCTAGCCTCACTCAGTGGGTAAAGGATCCGGTGTTGCCATGAGCTGTGGTGTAGGTCGCAGACGCAGCTCGAATCCCGTGTTGCTGTGGCTGTGGCGGAGGCTGGTGGCTATAGCTCCAATTGGACCCCTAGCCTGGCACCCTCCATAAGCCACAGGCGCAGCCATAAAAGGACAAAAAGACAAAAAAAAAAGAGGTTATCTGTGTCTGGAACCCCCAGATGCAAAAATCACAAGAGGGGCACGCTGAAAAGTTCCGGAACTTGCAGCCATCACCCCTAACTCTGAACCACTCTCATTTTTCATTGTGCCTTGAAACCAAACATTCAGAAGGAAGGAAAACGCCCAAACTGAAAGATGCAAATGAAAGGGAAAAAAAGAGAGAGAACTAGATTGAAAATTCTACATCCTCAAGTTGAGGGATAGCCTAAACTTGCCGCAGCACTTCGATTTCCCATTAGTGAGCCAAAGAGAGACAGAGCTGACCCTCGAAAGGTGTGAAAACGCACACGGGTCCTCGTGCCGGGGGAGGGTTCTCATCAGTCGACCCTACAAGTGCCAGGCGACCCACGGCCGGCTGAATCCAGGGATGTGGAGACACCCCAGATAGGGAGGGCTGCCTGTGGCTTACACCTGGACTCACGTCCGAGTGATTCGAGGATTTCAGTTTTCAGTACGTTCTCGTGGAGACAATTTGAATCTTGACAACAGAGATGATGCTGTCCTCAACTCCACAAAATAACACAAGCTGAGTGAACGGGGACACACGTTCGTAGCCCGCTCTTGGCCTGGACAAGGCCCGTGAATAATGCCAATGGCCCTGAGCGAGAAGGCTCCCTTTCTTGAGCAGATCCAAACACACCTGATGCACCGCCGGCATGGGTCTGATCCAGCTGCTTTCTCTTTCTCGTTTTCTACGTCTCAACTGTAAACCTTCCGAGGACTGTTTCCCATTCCGCTCTTTTCCTTACTCAGGGTTTTGTATGTTGCGGAAATGCAATGGCATAAATACATTGTTTAAATAAATATAGAATTTAATAAGGAATGCATTATACACAGAATCATAGACGGTATTACATTTCTAGCCTTGGGTTTCCAAATCTTTCTGGTTCATGAGTGTCAGCGGAATTTCTCTGATGGGTTCCAGCCTTACTTGCAAAACACGGATGAATTGATTTTTTTTTTTTTAAATCACATATTCAAATAAAGACACTAACACTATTTACATGGATGTCAGTCAAACCCCTATCGTGCTTACAAATTGGGTAAAAGCATTAAAATGGATTCGGTTAACTCGATTACCCAATTTCCCACCATAACTTCCAGCCTGCATGTGTAAAAGGTTGCTTTATCAAAACAAGACCCAGGAATGGAAACTTTAGTCCAGGCTAGCCTCAGGTAAAATGCATCATATGCTCGGCCTTAGTTTGTGCCGCACTGGTTTAAATTTATTTATCACCTGGTGTTTTGTAAGTGATCTTTGATACGTTGTGTGTTTTATCTCCCGTGGCCAGAAATGACATCTCCTGTTTCTTTGGTATTTTGCAGCAGCTTCTTGCACAGGGTCTTATACACAACCAACCCAAGAAAACATGCTGGCTGATTAGACTGATTTAGGTTTTCAGCTCTCCTCGTTATCTGAAAAAAAAGAGTCCTTTAATTTTTTTTTTCCTATGTGTTGTTTTAGGCACATATAAACTGAAATCACATAAACCCAAAATGTTGAGTGGGAAACTAACATATGACAGGCAAGAGTGTGAGAAGAATACAGTGGAGTTTTCCAAATGAGATACTTGCAAAAATCACCAGTGCTTTTAGGCCAGCAGTTCTCCCCGAGTGGGTGGGTTTATTTGCTCACAGCATATAGACAAAAGATTTCATTAGTAACTGCGTTAGTTTTTCACAAATAAAAGCCAGCTCAAGTCCAACTGCCAATAAAATGAAGTACTCTAATTTTTTTTTTTTTTCTTTTTGGGGCTACACTCGCAGCATACGGAGGTGCCCAGGCTAGGGGTTCAATCAGAGCTGTAGCTGCCAGCCTACACCACAGCCACAGCAACGCTGGATCCGAGCTGCATCTCCAACCTACACCATGGCTCATGGCAACCCCGGATCCCCAACCCACTGAGCAAGGCCAGGAATCGAACCCAAAACCTCTTGGTTACTAGTCGGATTCGTTTACTGCTGTGCCACAGTGGGAACTCCTGAAGTACTCTAAATTTCAAAGTTCCTGACAACAAGGGACTTTAAAAAGTAAAAAGAAAGCAAAATAAATTTAAAGCACTCTATATACAGTATCTCATTTGGTCTTCAAATCTATTCTCTGAGTAGGCAAAAAAAAAAAAAAGCGCGATCATTATCGTCATTTTACAGATGAAGAAATAAAGCACAAAAGCAAGTGACAACTGGGAAAATGGACCCACAATGAGATTTATTAAAGAAAAACTTTGGGAATTTCAAGAAAATCTGGGCATCCAGGAGAGAAAACCAGGTTACTCTAAGGCAGTGAAATCAGACCGGCATGAGACTTTATGCAAGGCAATGGAGCAACATGTCTAAGAGACTTAAATAAAGAAAATATGAGCCAAGGATTTCATGTCTAGTTGAACTGATCTTCATGTATAAAAAGCACAAACTTCTAAACATACACGAACTCGGGAAATATTGTTGCCCCAAGCTCTTCCTGCAAAATCCACTACAGAACTAGCTTCAAAAGACCAAAATGACTGAAGATCAATATAAGGCTGGATGGTGAGCATTAAATATAGATTTACTTACAGAATTAAAGCTAAGTGATTTTATAAAGGACACAGGATAATATGTAACAGTTCCACGCTCTTGACGTTGTAGATACAGAACAACCATCAAAAAGGGGAGGGAGGATGGGAAGAGTCTATGAAAAACAGTATTCACTTGTTGACTGTGGTAACAGGTATTTATCTAGATGTTGAAAGAGAACACTTCAAGTCACAGGATGGAAGATAAAGAGGGGAGGGGGAAGAAAAGGTTCATATCTAATTTTGCTATTTCTCACAGCGGGAAGTCAATACACAACAGCAAAAGAAAAAAAAAAGTGGACAAGCAGCAAAAATGTGTTATGACGTCAAAGTAACCATGAGAACAAAAATACAAGCCTTCCCAAACACCGAAAAATGCACCAAAGAAAAAAAATGTATCCTAAAACTATAAATATTAATTTTATAGTTAATATAAATGAGCTTAACTGGTCTGTTATATAAAAAGATTCTCAGATGAAAGCAGAAGCCAAGCAACAAACGCGGGGAGCACATAATTAGGTGGCAGAGTTGGGGCAAGTGTCAGCCTTCCTGGCTCTGAGCTCTCTCTATAGGGGAGATGAAAAAGATGATGACCCACGACGAAGCCGGGAAAGCCCAACCAAATGCACTTTCATGAACACCTCTATCATTGAAGAACAAAATAAAAACCTAGGCATAACATTTTTTTTAATGCAACAGCCAGGTAGGATTTTATAGAAAGGTGCCATTTGTGGGATTCATTCAGCTAATTCATTCAATAAATATCTATCACGGCCACAAGAGATCAGGTTCTTCAAGTAGTGGAGATGCCGGACTTGAACGTCATTTTTCCTTTGTGCAGAGACCCAGAAATATAAATGAAAACATGCTGGCCACACTTAAAAGATACATGCTCGTGCCAGCCTCCTCCAAGAAGATTAATGGAAACAGTGACAGGCCCCAAACTCACTGACACCAGTAGGTGCTACTAAAGTAATGCATCTTATTAGTGCCATATGATACCAGGCACCAAACAGCAGCTCATTAAAATGCCTGCAATGAGACTGATTGCCAAGCAAAGCATTCCGTAACAGGAATGCAACCAATGCTTCCTATAAAAGTAACTCGGAGTCACGAAATCTTTCTCTGCCCGCCCTCCTTTCCCAGCCAAACTCTTATGTTTTTTATTAAAATGGCTTTCATCTCTCACGGCACGTAAGAGTTGATGGCTGCTGGCATCAAATCTGCTAAAATCAACAACAGTGTAATTATCTGCACACTTTCAAGGGTTTTCAAAATACATGCTGGTGGGATTTTCCTCATTTGGAAATGTATGCTTTATGGTGGTGGTCTAGGACGGTTTCTGGGTTCAAAAGAATTTTTAAATCTTGCCCAAAGCATTATTCTTTTCTACAGCAGTTATTTGATTTGTTTCTAACTCACCTACCTTCACAAAGAAGCATTGGACACAGTCTGCGACGCCCCCGAATCACATTTGCTATTTTGTGACACTACCTTAATGGTGAATTTACCTGAGCGGATACATGTAAAGCACTTAGAACAGTGCTTGACACATGACAAGTGTCAGCTATAATTACATTAATAGTTCCATTCAGATTCTTTTCAAAAAACGTGAATAAGTGTGTGAGGGAAAGTGGATGACTGTACTTAAAATTTTCCCTATTATGCCAGCTGAAAATGGGAATTTCAGTATACTCAGAATTCTCAATTTTTTTTAAACTAGAGTCTTAAAAAAATAAATCTACAAAGCAGATGAAAATTTAATGGTGTAAAATCGTACAGATCAGACTTCTTTCCGGAGGCTACCAAAAAAAAAAAACCACTTTATCAGCAATTCTTCCTGGGTCCAGTTAAGGGGAAAAAAAAAGAAAAAAAAGAAACAAAGAAAAGAAAAGCCAAGATCTGATGAAACCAGATCTAACCTGAGACCTGGGAACAGAAAATGTATTAAAAAAAAAAAAAGGGAGCCCCACATAAAAGACTGAGTTTCAAATATTTCAGCAATAAAATAAGGAGCTGCGTATTAATAGCCCTGTAATTACCCTCTTTGTTTGGTTTCTTTGTAATTATTTTTAATAAATTACTCTGCCTCCCCCCATCACTCAAGTAAGTTGTCATCCCAAGGCAGCATCAGTACAGCACAGGACACAAAGCCACTCACTGACAGGGACCGCGGCTGGTGCCTCAAGAGCTGTGACTCATTAGAATCCATAAAGCTTTTCTATGGAGATCAAGTATCAATGAAGCCATTGTCAGCGACTACAAGCTATATAAATGTAGACGAGTTATGAATTCGCACAGGGCAAAGGCACTTTCGAAAAGAGGAGAGGGCACCCAAATGCCTGGGAAACACCCAAGGCGAACGCTGCCCTCAGTGGCCGAAGAGCGGCTGCCCACACCTACCATTCTGCTAAATGCGGGTAGTTCCTATAAAGAGAAGGGACCCTGGGGTTCAGCACTCCCTAAATTCCTCTGGTGCCATTTTGCCAAGCTTTGCATCCTGACAGCTCTGCAGTCAAGCCTAACACAGTTGCCTCTGCTGTTACAGATCCAAAAAGGAACCAGATAATTTTTATGAGCCTTGAATACTGTTTTCCAGAAATCATAAACCAAACAGAAAACAGACCTTTGTCACAAAAGACAAACAGCGGCAAGGCACTTTATTAAAACAGTTCATTTAAAAAGTGTACCTACCTTTATCATGTTGACTATTTCAATATTAGAACTGTAACAAAAAACATTCTCCTAGAATGTGGCATTTTTAAAGGCGCGATAAAATATGGTGAAAATGCATAAGCCAAGTTGGGTTTCAAAAATCTCCTGTGAATTATTACTCCTACCAAGGTTATTATTGATTTCAGTTCATAATCAAGTGTATGAAAAGAACAAATGACATAAAAGCAGAGAATGCTCTGGAATTTAGGAAGGATATTATCACCAAGAAAATAGTTCTAGTAGCCTTTTTCTCTCAAAGAGTCAGAGAACAGAATTTATCATTTGGCTCCCACTAACATGGCCAATAAATATTACAAATCCACATTTTCACAACCATCTTTCTCGTTTTTTATGGCTCAACTCCATGTTTCAAGGAAAATTTTGCCAAATTTTAACCACTTTCATGCTCAAAGGTATTATTTTTTTCAGGTGCTGGCAGAAAAGAACAATTAAGGTAAACTTAAAGGGTGCTTCTGGAGTTCCCGTTGTGGCTCGGCAGCAACGAATCTGACTAGCATCCTTGAGGACACAGGTTCGATCCCTGGCCTCGATCAGTGGCTTAAGGATCTCACATTGCCGTGAGCTGTGGTGTAGGCTGTAGACATGGCTCGGCTCTGGCATTGCTGCGGCTGTGGTGTAGGCCGGCAGCTGTAGCTCCGATGAGACCCCTAGCCTGGGAACCTCCATATGCCGTGGGTGCGACACTAAAAAGACAAAAAGGGGGGGGTGCTTTCGGTGGAAACCACGTGTAGCTAGTGTTTTTTATGACTAATGGTAACAAGAGGCCAATCTCACGTTTGCCAAGATTACTCGCCTGGAAACAAACGAACACACGTGAAGGATGGCTTGTTAATAATAACAGCAAATGTGAGCACTGCTGAATTTTCAATGTTTTGAAAGTATGCCAATGAATACTTCTGACATCATCACATATACTTACTGATGACCAGAAATAAGCATTTTAAAATTTGTTCTCTACGTATTATCAGATATGCATAAAGTGAAAAGGGTGTGTCCTCTGAATATGAAAATTAGAATTTTTTTCCTCTAAAGAAATCAGAATGCATTCAGATATTTTCTTCAAATATGTGATTTCATAAATTATTATTCTACAATATATCCTAACCCTTAGAATACTAATAAAAGAATCATCAAAAACACTGTTATTTTACACAATAAGGACTTCATATTAGTCCTTAACCTTTGAGTGCGAGGAGTAATTTGCATTTATCTTAGAATCGCTTAAAGATAAAAGCAGAAAAAAAAAGTGTTTTTCCAAAACCAAGAGCCATTTAGTAGAATCTATTAACATTATTTTTAAAAACCTACATTGTACAATTCAGTGTCGCAATCACCATTCTTTAACCCTCCCTTGGCGTACCAGGCTGATCCATTGACCCAAATTGTTCTTTGTATAGCTGTCCCGTTCCCCTTGCCTTTCTGTGGCACAAATTATTCAATTAAAGGAACCCAAATAGTGAAAAAGAACATCAGAATGTAAGAAGAAAATACCTGAGGACCAGAAGCACAACAAAGATTAGTCTTGTAATTTAAAATGAAGAAAACCAGAAACAATATAAAGGGATTAGGCTGTATCAGTGGAAAGGGCGCTACACCGCAAAAATAAAGTGGAAATAAATGTCACCGAAGATAGGAGAAGATGCAGTTGAAAGAGCAGCTGCTTCTTCAGAAAGACAAGAAACAAAAAACCTGTAAGGCGGCATAGACAGACCGCAGAGCTGTGGCCGGTGGGCGGGAATGACACGACACGGCAGTACAGGCCAGGAAAGGCCAGGAGAGCATCGTAAAGCGTTTGTCTGGGTGGTACCTCGCACTCACCCAGCTTATTTCCTTATTCGTTACTTTTAAGCCACAGCTGAGCGCGGGATAAGTTTGATTTGCTTCTCCTGAGCTCACTGAAAAACTCAACTAGTATTTCAAGTTACAGCTGGCTCTGCCTCCCACTTAGCACCTTTGAGATTTTAAGACGGGGGGCAACAGCGATGCCTCTATTCTTCCATCCTTTAACATTTAATTCTTCACCTGATGCCCGTTTCCAGACCCTGGCCTTGCACCGCTGCTATTTTCCTTCCTCGGGCAGGTCAGAAGATTGCTTTCCACGGAGTCGGTAAAACTCAGAAGAAAAAATGTAACCAGCCTGGCACAGTTAAATGCGGCCTAGTTATCCCCCAAGTCCACCCACCTGGGCTGAATCCTGTCTGAGGCCTGAAGATGCAAACAGAGACTTGGACGGAAGAAAGGACAGCGGGATGGAAGAAAGGACAGCGGGACAAGAGGGGGGGGGGCAAAGACGACAAAAGACACAAACAAAAGCAATGGCAGGATTGAAAATGTACCCCCTACCAGAAACGACTAAGACTCACTTCCGCATTTTACAGTTCCATAAAATGAATCAAGGCAGAAAATAGCATACTTTTATTATTAATGTTGTAGAAAATCAGTGGATGCATGAAAAAGGAGAAATGGACGACTTGGCTTCTACTCGGGGCATGGCAAACGTTAAAAAAAAAAACAAAACTTGCTAAACTCAACAGTAAGTTAACAGTCTAGATTCCTATGAATAACAAGTTCAAATCTCAGCAAAAGGTCAACAAATGACTGAGGTCTGAATACTCATTACCACAGAATTCGATCGATATTTTGGAAGAGACAGCCACTCAGGCAGAGGACACACCTCAGCTAGCAGCTGCCTGGCAGCTTCTGTGCTTTCAGAACTTGTTCTAAAAGCCCTTGGCTACTCATCACAGCCCTCCTCTCCTTGCTCTTGAAAACATCATCGCATGCTTTGCCTCGGGGAGCTCCAAACTCTCTCCCAGGCACGGCAGATGTCGCGCAGTGGGCTCTGCTGCTGGGCAGAACCAGAAGAGACTGGAGACACTGATCATTAACGCTCTGATATGATTTTGAAATTCCCCCTCTGTGTGCCCTCCCCACCTCCCAGCTAGTGAGCTTTAAGCTTCGTTCCCCGAAAGGAAGCTCAACGTGTCGCTCCCAACCTGCTTCACGTTCGCGGCCTCATTAAAACTACTGCCCACAGTTTGGAAGGAAATTCACAAGTGGGTCCTCCCTGTACGTTCTAACAGCACGGCCTCTCCCAAGGAGAAATGGCTCAGTGAAGAGCTCGTTTTCCGTGAAGACGTTCTCAGGAGGCCCTGGTCAGGGCGTGGCTGTCATAGACACACTAACTTCAAATTCAAGGTTTGGTAGTGATGGTACCTGGCAATCCACAAAAAAAAAAAAAAAAAAAAAAAACTTCCCCTTCTTTTAGGCATGATACACGCTACGCTTGGGTAATCGTATTTTTGCTTTAAAAAAATCATGGCTAAGAAAAAAAAAATTTTAAATACTAAACAAGCCGTAATTCTTTTTCCTTCTTTAGATATTTTATGGTCTCATCCATCACTTCACAAACATGTTTAAAAACACCCAGACCATGAAAGTTAAGCAGAGACAACCTACCACAGCACGCAGAGGTGTGGTCGGGAAAACACGAGCCCCTTCAAAATGACAACTTTTTCTTTTATTGTTTAACTCATGCAACATATAGGACTCTTTGTTTAAAAAGGGAAGGGCTTTTCACACATTGGATGTCTCCTTGCAAATGACTATCCTGCCAGGCCATTACTTTTCCCCATTCTCTCAGAAGCTGCCCTTGGTGTCCTCAAACGCACTCTGAAACCCTGGTATCACCTTCGTTAGGATGTGCTTTGTGCACATTCTCCGACGCTGCAATGCCCATACTAAGGCAACATATCCCAGAAGTTGGCAGCAATGCTATCAGCAAGAATTTGGCTTCAGAATCAGAAGTGATTCATCATACGTTCGAGCGGCAGAAAAACAACACACCGCTATTTTAATCCCCTGCTGCCTTCAAGAGTCAAAAAACAGTAAAATGATTAAAGCACGAGCCACTAAAATCAGACCTGCTGTAACGTTTGCAAAAACGCTGTCATTCGCTTTTATGAGTTTTCCACGAAGCACTCAGGAAACAACAGATGACTTACCTTATCTCCTAAATACTTATGACAATGACAAATCCAGTTTTAACTTGATACAATTTCAGGAGAAAAGGGGTGGCCCAAACTGCTGCAAAGCAGCACAGTGAAATTCGAAATTTAGAAAAGCAAATTTCTCATGTGCTTTATTATATAAAATCCCTCCCAGTGTTTCAAAAGCAATACACTTCTTGCGTCTTCTCTCTCCACTTCTGAGATGACTCGAAGTCTAAACGAATGAGTGAGGTATTGTGTCTATTACAACCCAACACAGAAACCTGATACTGTGGGCGATTTATTCAGAACATCCCCCCTCTAATATATACATACGTGTATATATATATATATATATACACACACATACATATATAAGTACTAATTAATAACTACTAATTAATAATATGTACTGCTGGTCTAATAAAATAATGAAACTCACTTATGCCTTAATGCTCTATTTAACGAGCATGAAAGAAACCTCCCTCCCGGATCATTCTCACTTCCTGAGTACATAGTGTGTTGATAATCACCAGGATTAGCAACCAGTATTTCTACAGAACTATCCACGTAAATCTAAGGCTTACTGTAAATTTAATTAAAATTTGAAAAATAAAGGGGGGGGAGGTGGGGGTACTCCATTGTCGTGACCAAGCACTCCGGGGCAGGCGGGGAGACCGCTCAAGAACTCCGTCCAGTGCCCTCGCCCTCTCGGGAGCCCCTACCTTTGCAAACACTTCTTCGGTCTCCCTTCGTTTCCGTTTTCGGGGTCTCCGGTTCACCCGAACCCATTTCGCGACCTGAAGTTCAAAGACCACAGGGCACGTTAAACGCAGGACGGGTCCTTAGAGCTGCCCTCGGCGTGAGAAAGATACGACCGACGGCCTCGCGACGCGGCCGTCCTCCGCCGCACCTGGGGGGGGCTGCGGGCACCTTCCGCGGCGCCCGGGGCCGCCTCCACGCGGAGGGCGCTCGGCCCTGCGGCGAGCCCGGGCCGTGACCTTCGCCCCGGCCGCTCCCTCAGCCACGGTGCGCGCCGGAGCCCCGGAATCAGGGCCGTCTTTACCTACCAATGCGGCGCGGCGGCGCCGACCGAGGGCTCCGCGACGGGGATGCAACGCGGGACCCACTGCCCCGGGAGGGGGGAGAGCGCCGGGACCGCGCCGCCCGCACTCACCTCTGCGCTCACTTGCCGAGCGAGCCCGCTCTCCTCCCCGGCCCGGCGCTCCCTCTGCAGCGGCTGCGGGGGAAGGGGACAGAGTCAAGTTTACCCCGGGAGCCGCCCCAGCCTCCCTCCCCGGTGCCCCACCAACTCGGCGCGCTGCCCCCGTACCTCGGCCGCGGTAGGCGGCGGGCGGGGGGGAGCCGGGCGCTGGAGCCCGCGCCCAGGGCCGTCGGCCCGGCGGAGAGCGGCGGGCGCCCGAGGCCCGCAACACCTAAGGCGCAGCGCGGGCGGCGGGCGGCGCGGGGCCGGGGCGGCGGCGCGGGCGGCGGGCGGCGGGCGGGCGCTGGGGCGGGGGCGGGGCCTGCCTTAAAGGTATAGGCGGCCGCACCGCCCTCCCGGCAGGTCTCCTCCGCCCCCGCCGGCGCGCCGGCTCTTTTATTGTTCTCCTTGCAAACATCCCTTTTTTTTTTTTTTCTTCTCCCCGCGCCCGGCCAGCGCCCGCGCTCCTGCGCCCTCCCACGCGCGCACCGACCCCGGGCGCGCACGCTTACCTTTCCACCCCCTAGCCCTGCGGGCCCCCTCGGGGATCGGCCAAGAGCTTTTCTGGCCGCGGTGGGAGTAAAAGTGCTGCCCGCTGGCAGGAGAAAGGGCTCAGCGGGAGAAGCGCTCGCACCCCCGCCGCCAGCCTGAACTCCCTCTTAGGGTCAGAAACCTAAGTGTCCAGATGGCCATCAGGCAGAGAAAGGAACTTTCCTAATGGAGTTTTCTCCGGGAATGGATTAGACGCCATTAAGTACACGTTTTTCAATGGCCTCTCCGGCCTCCGGGGCGGTGGCAGGTGACCGCCCCGAGGAGAAACCGGGAGCGCGTAAAAGGCACACGCCGAGCTCCCTCAGCGAGTCGCGGGAGCTGATGCTCTCTGGCTCGGCGCTCTCGGCGCCGCTCTCGCCCAGCCCGTGGACCCCCCGCAAAGCCGCTAGTAGAATTTAAAGAAGAGACAATGTCTTCCTAAATAGAGGGGAAAGTTTCCACTCAGTTTATAAAAGTGTGCGATACCCTCAATTTTTTCCGCCGACTCCCAAAAGGCTTTCCTTCTTCAACAGAAGTTGGCTGAACCAGCCTGGGGGGTGAGTGCTTGGGGAGAAGAGTCGGGTCGCACTCGTGTTTGCTGATCTTGACCATTCCTTTAACTTTATCGCATTTCTTTAAAGAAAATCTGTCTTGCCCTCTCTTTATTGCTACTTCATCCTTCTTTCAAGATCAAAAGCTTCAGATCAAAGCCAAGATCAAACTCACTACTTTAAATAGAAGCAACTTCGCCGTGGAGTATTTTACACAAAGGGGAGCTTCTTAATAGAGACATCCGAGTGGAAAACTTTATTTTATCCCTTCATCCCATATTCATAACTGGACTACTTAAAATTACATTGATGATGCACTTCTTATTTCCTAAAACAAACAAAAGGGCTGCTTAAATGGGAGATTTTTGACTTTGTTTTTCCCGGACTATCAAAAAAACCTATGGAGAGTTAAATCAACGTTATTAACCATTATAAGCTAAGTGCTATGAGCTGAATGCTCATTTGCTACAGAGTTTTCAGTGTTATCTAATCTTTCTATACGTAATGTACAAAACCATCACATACAATTTTTCTCCTGTAAGAGAAATGCATAAAAATAGATAATGGCTTGCAAATCTCAAATGTGAATACATATTAGGCAGGTAAAAGTTACAAATGATGGATTACGGAATCACCAAGCTTTTTATCATTTTAAATGGAAATAAAACTTTGAGCTATTTAGGCTTCCATGCTACTACTAACAGTTCAAGAATCCACAGAAATCTATCACTGAATGACATTTCCCTTCACCCAACTAGACATTTTTTCCTTGGAAATTCACCATCCCTAAGAACCTGATACAAAGAGTTCAATATTGACCTACAGTGTCTAAAACGGACCTTTCCTAAGTGTCCGCTTTGTCGATTTAGCCGCAATTTCAAAACAGGTAGTCTGAGAAGAAACAAAAACCAATCCGACAATTCAGCGGCAAGAGGAAAGACACCTAATGTCAATTAAACCTCATACAGAGTCTATGAAGATCTGCTGTTACAGCTGGGTAATGAGTACTTAAAGGTTTCTCCCCCTTATAATTTTCTTCTGGTTGTGGTCTCAGATACACACAGACACACACACACACACACAGTTCCTCATTCTATAAATCCCACTGAACGAGCCCCTGGAAAGGTCTTAGGAACTGGAGACCTGGCGACACCATCTTGCTGCTCATTGACAGGCTTTCTTCCCATCACCCAGTTCACAGAGAAGCCAATGGTTTCTGGCACTAGCTGAGCAAAGAAAACCTCCTACCATCACTCTGCTCATCCAGGACTCTGAGAGGGTAGCAAAAGCTGGGGTGCCCATTCATTTGTCCCCCTGCGCCCCATCACCACCCTTACCCCCACAATTCATCCTCCACAGAGAAACCAGAAAGGTATTTACAAAGGTAGCTCAAAAGCCATCACTTTACTACACTGAGAATGCATTTCCTTCTCTTCTTTGCCTGGCTGGCGCCTACTTACTCTCTAGTTCTGGGCCCAACACTTCTCCAGAAAGGTCTTTCCTCACTCCCCCATCCAAATGACGTCACCTCACTATTCTTTCTAATCATAGCGTCCTGTTTATTTCCTTTAAACTAATGATCCTTCATAGATTTTTTTTTTTTTTTTACTTTTAAGAGATTTTATCTTTTGGAAAAATTAGTGCAGATACGACTGACTTCCCTTGTGCAACATAACCCGTAGTTTCCTTTATTATTAATATCTTGCATTTGCTACAATTAATGAACGAATATTTGATACATTATTAACTAAACTCCGTAGTCTGCATTAAGGTTCACTCTTGTGTTGCATAGTTCTATTATAACTTTTTTTTTAAATCAATTTATTGAAGGTCACTGTCTCTGCTGGACTTTCAGGTCCAGGGAAAAGTCTGTTCATGACTTTTATCTGGTCACTAAAAACACTTCTGCCTGGCACACAGGAGATGCTCAATAAGTATGTCTGGGAAATGAACAGAAAGATGAAACAAAGGACTGAATGAATGACCTATGAAATTTCATGGGCAGGAAATCTTAAAATGAAGCTCTTTCTAATTAACTCCTGTTTGCCCCTCCACTAAAATACCTTAATTTGTAAAGAGCACAGAAGTGTGCATTTTTTAAAAAGACAGACCATGGCACTTTGGTTACATGGCCTGGGTACTTCTAAAATGGACTTAAAAAAATGGAAAATAAAAGTTCCTAATTCCCTTATATATTAATCATTAAACTTGTATTCCAAAATGGTAGTAGGAGCTAAATTTACTCTAGAATGAAATATTAACATATTTCATGACAGTGGGAAAAAGAATTCCTTTGGATCATGTTCAATATAACCTCAACACATGTCTCCTTCTGTGCACCTAAATTTAATTTTCTTCACCAGCGGACCCCAGTGAAAGCAGGGGGGTCTTCCTCAAGAAGGGAAGAAGAGGAGTTCCCTTCGTGGCTCAGTGGTTAACGATTCCAACTAAGAACCATGGGGTTGCGGGTTCGATCCCTGGCCTCGCTCAGTGGGTTAAGGATCCGGCGTTGCCGTGAGCTGTGGTGTGGGTCGCAGACGCGGCTCGGATCCCGCGTTGCTGTGGCTGTGGTGTAGGCCGGCGGCTACAGCTCCTGTTAGACCCCTAGCCTGGGAACCTCCATATGCCATGGCTCTACATAAAAGGCAGAAAGACCAAAAAAAAAAAAAAAAGAAGGGAAGAAGAGCCCCTGCCTCAACCCAGTGTCTGCAGCCTTGAGGAAGACCACTTTTTAAAAACTGGAATTCTGTACTTGGGGGGGAGTACTCTAATAACCACCTTTGAGAATGTGGTGAAAGCCCTTTAAAGCTATCTTTTAAAAACAGATGTTTTCCGTTTGAACGACATCTTGAAAAATGCCTCATCTCGTAGAGATGCAAGTTTCGAAGGGAAATTGTTTTAAAACACCCTCTTGTTGAAGCAGTTTATCATGGCTGAGGACAATTTCAGGAGCAGAGGGAAATGCCATTGCTTTAAAATAAAAGCATCGCTTAACCCAGTGGCTGGAGGGAAGACCTTTTTCTGTTTTCTTCTTTTTTTTTGTCTTGTTGCCTTTATGTAGAGCCGCACCTGCGGCACATGGAGGTTCCCAGGCTAGGGGTCTAACAGGAGCTGTAGCCGCCGGCCTTCGCCACAGCCACAGCCACGCGGGATCCGAGCTGCGTCTGCGACCTACACTACAGCTCACGGCAACGCTGGATCCTTAACCCACTGAGTGAGGCCAGGGATTGAACCCGCAACCTCATGGTTCCTAGTCGGATTCGTTAACCACTGAGCCACGAAGGGAACTCCCGTTTTCTTCTTTTTTGAGTCGAGAGGAAATGAGTCCTTTCACTGGAAAACGAGAGTGATACCAATTTCAGACGGTTAACGTGGATGTGTGCTGCCGCTGTGTGAGGAGGTCCAGTCCGGAGAAACGAGCAGCAGCAGCAGCAGCAGCGCACCTCCCTGGGCAACCAGAAGGCCGAGACGGTGGATGAGAGGAGCCCTTTAATTAGACCCAACGGCCTCAGATGGCAAATTACACTCTCTTGGGCACAACAGAGGGAAAAGCATCCACTATAAGAAGTCAAAAAGACAGAGTTCCTGCCATGGCTCAGTGGTTAATGAACCTAGCATCCACGAGGACGCGGGTTCGATCCCTGGCGTCGCTCAGTGGGTTAAGGATCTGACACTGCTGTGAGCTGTGGTGTAGGTCGTAAAGGTGGCTTGGATCCTGCGTTGCCGTGAGCTGTGGTGTAGGTCACAGACGCGGCTCAGATTCCGTGTTGCTGTGGCTGTGGTGAGGGCTGGCAGCTACAGCTCCGATTAGACCCCTAGCTTGGGAACCTCCACATGCTGTGGGTACGGCTCTAAAATGACAAAAAAGACCCCCCCAAAAAAAACAAAAGAAATTCCACGCTTGCTGTGCAGTGACCTGGCTAACAGAATCTCTTCCCCTTAGTAACCATAACCCTGAACTCACCGTTGCTTAAAAAGAATCTGATGAAGCATCAGCCATCAGCTATTGGCTCCCTAAAGTAAAATACACCCAGGGGGAGTTTCTGTTGTGGCTCAGAGGGTTAAGAACCGGACTAGTGTCCATGCGGATGCGGGTTCGATCCCTAGCCTCGCTCAGCGTGTTAAGGATCAGGCGTGGCTGTGGCTGTGGCCTGCAGCTGCAGCTCCAGTTCGATCCCTAGCCTGGGAGCTCCCATAGGCCACGGGTGCGGCCCTAAAAAAAAAAATTTTAAAAAGAGAAAAATACACCAAAACGCACAGCCCCATCTCCACCACACAGCTGTCAAGAAGTTCACAGAGTTTTCTGGTCGCCAAACTCCTACCCTGAACGGTCTTGTATTTTCTTGGGTTAGGGCCGACCACCGTGCAGCTGGCACGGGACTGCATCTTACTGGTCTCTGTGAAATTCCTTTTATCGCATTATGGTCTGGGAAGAAGCCATCAACCTTTATTGAGGTGCACGATAAAAAACGGCCCATAAAATCCATCACAGTGTTTCCCGTCAGGATGGTTAGGGAGGGCTGTTTATTACATCAAAGAGCAATTTTCTGTGAGGACCCACAGGGAAAAGTCCTCTAGCATCCAATCAGGCAGGAATAGCTGGATGCAGGTAACTGGTTTGTTTTACTTCATGAACGCTGCAGATCGGTCCCTTTCCCTTCTTCTAGAAAGCTCTGGAACCCTACTTTAAACCAGGCACAGGAACTTCAGGGGGGACATATCGTATGCTAATTTAATTCCTGGCCCCATCTTATTTTCCTAACATTACTTGCTAACATTATTTTCACATTGCTCTAGTTTTCTTAATTTTAATTTACCTTTATCATGCTATATTTTGCTTTTGAAGAGTTTGCTTAACTCTGTTTTGGACACGGAGGAGTATAAATACATTAAAAAAATATCCTGGGTGTATTCTTTCTTTAATTTTCTTTTTCTTCTTGGCTGAAAAAAATGTATTATTATTTTTTTTTGCTGGAAAAAAAATTTATGATCCTAATATTTCTCTCCATTAAACCACACCTGGAAGTGAAGTACAGAAAGTGAGATTATATCCAACTTATAAAATTTAAGGGAAAGAACTGTTAAAAAGTACCCCTAGGAGTTCCCGTCGCGGCTCAGTGGTTAACGAATCCAACTAGGAACCATGAGGTTGTGGGTTGGATCCCCGGCCTTGCTCAGTGGGTTAACGATCCGGCGTTGCCATGAGCTGTGGTGTAGGTTGCAGAGGTGGCTCGGATCTGGCGTTGCTGTGGCTGTGGTGTAGGCCAGCGGCTATAGCTCTGATTCGACCCCTAGCCTGGGAACCTCCATATGCCACAGGTGCGGCCCTAGAAAGGCAAAAAGACAGAAAAAAAAAAAGTACACCCAAACACAAAACTATACAAAACATCACAGAGGACTAACATACAAACGTTAAGCAACCAAGTATTTTATCATTTTTGATATCAAAACAGAGGAAACGGGCTTAGATTGCAGGAAGAAGGCTATAAATTGGACATGCAGACGGCTTATTCACTTTGCAAACATACGGAGTTTGTCTGTTGCAAAACAGAGAACTAGACGTTGTGAACACAGAGATGAATGAGACACCATCCCCGTCCTCGGGTGACCACTGCGACCAGGCGGGAAGGTGGCATGGTATAAGGAGCACGCAGACAGCCTGTCTGGGTTTGAATCCGGGCTCTGCCACATATGAGCTGTATGAGCTCTTTAAGGTATAAGGAGCACGCAGACAGCCTGTCTGGGTTTCAATCCGGGCTCTGCCACATATGAGCTGTATGAGCTCTTTAAGGTATAAGGAGCACGCAGACAGCCTGTCTGGGTTT
>PVHT021183661.1:1770530-1788743 GCA_004024745.2 Catagonus wagneri
ATATGAGCTGTATGAGCTCTTTAAGGTATAAGGAGCACGCAGACAGCCTGTCTGGGTTTCAATCCGGGCTCTGCCACATATGAGCTGTATGAGCTCTTTAAGGTATAAGGAGCACGCAGACAGCCTGACTGGGTTTGAATCCGGGCTCTGCCACATATGAGCTGTATGAGCTCTTTAAGGTATAAGGAGCACGCAGACAGCCTGTCTGGGTTTGAATCCGGGCTCTGCCACATATGAGCTGTATGAGCTCTTTAAGGTATAAGGAGCACGCAGACCGCCTGTCTGGGTTTGAATCCGGGCTCTGCCACATATGAGCTGTATGAGCTCTTTAAGCCTCCTTCTCAGGGAGTCGCGAGGATCCAGTGACACATGTCAGGTGCTCACTTGAGGAGGCAGTTGTTATTTATCAAAGCCTAGACTCTTGGAACTAAGAAGCATCACAGCATCAGTAGAAGCTGGAGGGGAGTGAGCTGAAGACAAAAAGGCAGCGGGGTGAAATCATATATATCAGAGAGCACAGAATCTCAGAACTGCTAGAAAGAAGCAGAGTGGCCAGTTTTGCACAGGACTGAACAGTTTCCAAAACGCTTCCGCATACAGACTGTTGCGGTTGCTTCTCATACTGTCCCATCCTCAGGATGAAGAGTCTCAGAGAAGTATAATACCTTTTTTTTTAGGGTCGCACCCGCGGCATATGGAGGTTCCCAGGTTGAATCGCAGCTGCAGATACCAGCCTGCACCACAGTCCCAGTGGCGCCAGATTTGAGCTGCGTCTGCAACCTACACCACAGACCACGGCAACGCCGGATCCTTTACCCACTGAGCGAGGCCAGGGATTGAACCCACGTCCTTATGGACACTGTGTCAGATTTTTAACCCTCTGAGCCACAGCAGGAACTCCACTTAGTATTTCAGATTGTGTGGCCCTTAGACCTCCTGGATGGAAATGTAGTGGTCTTTCTACTCCAGCACGAGAGTTTACAGAACAAGTAGCCCAGCTGTCTCACTTTAAAATATCTGCTTATTGGAGTTCCATCGTGGCTCAGCAGAAACAAATCCGGCTAGCATCCATGAGGTTCGATCCCTAGCCTTGCTCAGTGGGTTAAGGATCCGGCATTCCCGTGAGCTGCAGTGTAGGTCGCAGACGCGGCTCGGATCCCGCATTCCTGTGGCTGTGGTGAAGGCCGGTGGCTACAGCTCCTGTTAGACCCCTAGCCTGGGAACCTCCATATGCCACGAGTGTGGCCCTAGATAAGGCAAAAAGACAAAAAAAAAGGAAAAGAAAGAAAACAGATATTAGCATATCCCTCCTCAATAGCTGTATGACTGCAGTTCTTTACAGGCATTTAACACTCTTGGACCATAACCCGAAAGTGTTTCCCAGGTGAAATACAAAATGATACGGGGGTGGTTTGGGATCAGTGGGTGCCAGCCACCAGGCTGCTCACTGGATTCGCCAGGAGGGTTTACAAATCCTCGGGCCCAGGAGGCACTCCAGACCACTTAGATTCACATCCGAGACGGGGCCCAGGCTTGGTCCTTTTACGAGTCCCCTCCCCGACCAGGGATTCCGGTGTGCAGCCAGTGTTGAGAACCACTGGTTTGGATCATTTTAATGATGACCCATCTGTAACAGGTTACTATGAAGAAACGCCAGTTGTCTGGGAGTCGTCTGAATTGCCAAGGTCAGGGCCACAGAGGACAGCCACCTATTGTGTGTTCTATACAATAAGTCTGTCTGGGCAGACGGCAGACACGAAGCTGGACAGGGTGGGCTGGCAGGCTGAGCCGGGGAAGCATTTCCGACAGCTTCCTCTTCGGGACAAACTTCTGGGCAAGATTAGTTACGTGCGCGCGCGCACACACACACACACACACACACACACACACGAATTAAAAAGGAGTGGAAGTGGAAGATCTCAATATTACCCAGAAGGGAAGCAAGAATGGATGGATATTTGACCTTTTAGAGTTTTTTCCAGGTTCCTGGTTAATATGATTATGGACCCTGGCTGAAAAGAGCATAGAGCCTTATCTTCGGGGACGCTGATTTTATTTATTTCTTTTTCTTTTTCTTTTCTTTTTTTTTTTTTTTTGCTTTTTAGGGCCGCACCTACAGCATGTGGAAGTTTCCGGCTAGGGGTAGAATCAGAGCTACACCGGTGGGCCAACACCACAACCACAGCCATGTGGGATCCAGGCTGCATCTGCAACCCACACCACAGCTCACGGCAACGCCGGATCCTTAACCCACTGAGCAAGGCCAGGGATCGAACCCGCAACCCCACGGTTACTAGTCAGATTCGTTTCCAATGCACCACAACGGGAACCCCCCAGGGGCCCTGATTTTGGTGCTGACCTGGAATTCTACACACTCGAGGTGGTAGTTCCCACTCATCCCCTAGGAACAATGTTCTGACTATGTTGATGTCTGCCACCCGCTCCTTGGAAACAAACATTTTGCATTTGGAAAATTCTGGCTGGGATTGAAGGATACTGGGTACCAATGGAAAAGACCCTTTGGTGAATGAAAAGCTACCTTTCCACACAGGAAGCAACCTGGGTAGAACTCTTTGGGCCCTGGGCACCATGCTTTAACCAAACAGGCATCCTTGTCTAGAAAAGACACACTAGGGAGTTCCCGTCATGGCTCAGTGGTAACAAATCCGACTAGGATCTACGAGGATGCGGGTTCAATCTCTGACCTCACTCAGTGGGTTAAGGATCTGGCGTTGCCGTGAGCTGTGGTGTAGGCTGCAGACGCGGCTCAGATCCTGTGTTGCTGTGGTTGTGGCAAAGGCCGGCGGCTACAGCTCCGATTCCATCCCTTGCCTGGGAACCTCCATATGCCGCAGGTGCGGCCCTAAAAAGACAGAGGGACAGACAGACAGACAGAAAGGAAGAAGAAAGGAAGGAAGGAAGGAAGGAAGGAAGAAAGGGGGAGGGAGGGAGGAAGGAAAGAAAGAGGAAGAAAAGACACACTACATTGATGCTTGATGCTATAACGAACTACTCTAGCAAGACGTCAAATAATATAGTTACTAATTTAAAACAGAAGCATGTATGTTGACATTTCACAAACGCGCACGTCTAGATCCCCTTTGGTTATTCCCGAAAATGGGGTGGGCGTGGTATCTGTAAGTTGTGAACACGTGGTGTCTCCGTGCTCCCCAGGGTCTGTGGCCCTTGGAATGACTACTTCTTTTTCCAACGTGCCTAATTTTAAAACTCTGGGCACCCTGACTGCGTGGCCTGTCATCTGGCCTCCCAAAGAAACTCAATGAAGTTACAATTTGCAAACAAGAGGAATGGGTCTAAATCATTCTGTCTCTATTAAGAAGTAGGATTGTGGGAGTTCCCGTCTTGGCTCAGAGGTTAACAGATCCGACTAGGAACCATAAGGTTGTGGGTTCGATCCCTGGCATCACTCAGTAGGTTAAGGATTCCCGCGTTGCTGTGGCTGTGTCGTTGGCCGGCGGCTGCAGCTCCGATTAGATCCCTAGCCTGGGAACCTCCATATGCCGCGGGTGTGGACCTGAAAAGACAAAAAAAAGGAAGTAGGATTGTGCTTGTGTGAACAAAGAGTAAGGAGAGTAAAACCCATCACAACTGGGGGGGGCTGTCCCACATATTAATAATGTATGAGAAAAGCTATTTTTTTTTCTTTCCTTTCTTTTTTTTAAGGGCTGCCCCTGTGGCATATGGAAATTTCGGGTTAGGTGTTAAATAAAAGCTGCAGCTACTGGCTTACGCCACAGCCACCGCAACACTGGATCCAAGCTTCGTCTGCGACCTACACCACAGCTCACGGCAACCCACTGAGCGAGGCCAGGGATCGAACCCACATCCTCATGGATACTAGTCGGGTTTGTTTCTGCTGAGGCACAACAGGAACTCCAAAAAAAAAGGTATTTTCCAGAATGTTCACCAAACATTTAGATCCATATAAGAGGTGTTCCAGAAAAACAATGGGAGAGCCAGAATTGATTAGCTGCTAATCGCTTTACTTTTCGTAGGATGTTTCCTGTAGCAGTGGATTAAATCAGTGTTAAATCAGCTGCGTCCATATGAGCAAAGCCCCAGCTCACATCTCTCTCTCTCTCTCCCTCTCTCTCTCTCTCTCTCTCTCCCCGTGAAAAAAGGGTCTGTCCTCCCTCCCTCCGCTCTGCTTCCACCCCTGCATGTGTAGGTGGGAGAGTAGGAGCCGGAGAATGTGAACTTGATCCAACCTTGACCAGCCAAGCAGCAAACTCTCATTGTTCTTTAGATACCAAACATAGCTTCTTTCTAGTAGGGGTAAACCCAGCCATTCTGCACACAACACAGCTTTTGTACTCAATAGTACGAGATGGAAAAGAACTGCAAAGAACATTAGAGCTTTATTAGACTCGTCAGAAACGTCTCCTAATATGCAGAACTGAAGAATCCACTTGGCTAATTTATATTCATAGTGATAGCAAGTATGTTAGAGCCTCTTAAACCTAACAATCTTCTGATAATTTGATTATTTTTTAAATTATGGATTTCAGTTTACAGTGCTGGCCTGCGAATGTGGCTTAAGTATCTCTGTCCAAAGCCATGTGTAATGGGAAAACACAGTTGAAAACTTAGACCTAGGCACCCTCTGTCCTTGCCACCTAGAAACTATGCGACCCTGGGAATGTCACACAACCCCACGAGAAGGAGATAATGCCATCTACCTCGCAGAGCTGTGATCAGGATGAAATGAGATGACGCAGAAAGTGAGAGGCACCAAGGAAGCCAGCAGGTGCCAATTCTCTTTTTTCCCCTTAGAAACAAAAGCCAGTCTGGTATTTTGAACCTAAATAAACTTTCAGAGGTCTCAAAATAACTGAGCTGTGACATTCTAATAAAAAGCCTCACTCGGAGTTCCCATTGTAGCACAGTGGAAAAGAATCCGACTAGGAACCATGAGGTTGCAGGTTCGATCCCTGGCCTCGCTCAGTGGGTTAAGGATCCGGTGTTGCCGTGAGCTGTGGTGTAGGTTGCAGACGCGGCTCGGATCCCGCGTTGCTGTGGCTGTGGTGAAGGCCGGCGGCTACAGCTCCTGTTAGACCCCTAGCCTGGGAACCTCCATATGCTGTGGGTGTGGCCTTAAAATAAAAAAAAGGAGAAAAAGGAGCCTCACCTGACCGTCACATAGACACAAAGCCACTGGACAGAGCCTAGAGAGATGTGACACATCTGAGCCACTACAAAACAGTGGCTATCCCGCCCCAAAGGACACAATCGAGCAAGCTCTCTTTCTCATGTGCCTTATGATGAAGGAGATCATTCGGTCACTGGTCCTTTCCCACTCTAAACAATAAGCCCACTGTTGTTACAAGAAGATCATAAAGTGACATTTAATATTTCTACATTCTTCTCTGAAGATGCTGCCTGGCCAAGTTCTAGATGCAAAAACAACAACAACAAAAAAACCAACATCTAAAATCCTAATAGTAGCTACAGGCATTTAAAACCAATGTGACAACTGGGAACCCGGGCTTTTAAGTTAGACAGATTTGCTTTTCAGTTTCCTCATCTATAAAATGGGCATAAGAGGAGTTCCTGCTGTGGTGCAGTGGGTTAAGAATCCACCTGCAGTGGCTGAGCTTGGTGCTGTGGCTCAGATTCAGTCCCTGGCTGGGGAACTTCCATATGCTCCAGGTGCAGCCAGAAAAATTTAAAAATAAGTAAATAAAACGGGTATAAGAATAATGTCAATCTTAGTGATCTGTGACTAGAAGTACGTAGCTATTACGTACAATGTATTGAGCCTCGTACTCAATAAAATGCACCACTCAAAAAAATGATAGCCTTTTTGTCATTCTGGATATTCTAATACGTGAATGAGTACACCCCAGGATACCAGGGGTGGTGTGGGAAGAAGAGAAGCATTAAATAAAAACTACAGTTTTATAGAATCATAAATATTCTTGGAATTACCCATTTACAGCTTAATTCACTAGAAGCATTTGTGCCAAATCCAGGCAGATATACCTCAGTTAAAAATCAATGAGAGCAATGAAGAAATAGAGTTTGAGGAGTTCCCACTGTGGTGCAACGGGATTGGCAGTGTCTTGGGAGCGCTGGGACACAGGTTCGATCCCCAGCCCAGCACAGTGGGTTAAGGACCCAGCGTTGCTGCAGCTGCGGCTTAGGTCTCGAATGAGGCTCGCTCGTATCGGATCCTTAGCCTGGCAACTCCATGTGCCACGTGGCCGTCGATGGAAAAAAAACACATATATAATTTGAGGAAGCGAGAACCGGTGAGAACTCGGAGAAGCCAACTTTGCAATAAATACAACCAAGGAGAGTCTTAAAGAGACTGTCTTTGGTTGGCCACGTGGAATATGAAGTGTCAGCACAGCTGAGGGAGTGGGGAGAGAGTGCTTGGAGCAGAAGCCAAAGGAGCTGGCGGCCAGTTTCTCCCTGGGGCACCAGCTGAGGGATGGGGGCGCTCTCTCCGGTCTGGCCCCACTGTCACTTCTCCCCCCACCCCCCACCCCCATTCTGATGTCCTGACTCTGGCCTCCCTCCCACGCATTTTCGTGCCAATAAAGCTGCTGAAATTAAGAACTGAATTGTGAAGCTCTGGGGCATAAATAATGTCATATTGTAAAGTCAAGGCTAATAACAACCAGGATGCCCTTAACGCTCTTAAGAAAAACCATCTGATCTCTGCAGCCCCTGAGTCCTTTGGCCTACAAAGGAAAATATATTTAGCATGTAGCACAGTTTGTAACAGACATATAAATGCACTGAAAATATAATTTGGGGAAAGCATCTGGCTTTGCTCATTTCTTGTTATACCTCAACGCCGAATAGGTTCTACGATCTCAGTACAAGGAACACTACAACATCCTGCTGCAGACTCTGCAGCAATCAGTACAGCGATTTCTCAGACACATTTCGTTACTGGCTCTGTTTTTATTTTTTTTATTTTTATTTTTATTTTATCTTTTATTTTTTGTCTTTTCTAGGGCCGTACTCGTGGCATGTGGAGGTTCCCAGCATAGGGGTCTAATAGGAGCTGTAGCCGTCGGCTGACGCCACAGCCACAGCAACGGGGGATCCGAGCCACGTCTGCAACCTACACCACAGCTCACGGCAACGCCGGATCCTTAACCCCTGAGCAAGGCCAGGGATTGAACCCGCAACCTCATCGTTCTTAGTCGGATTCGTTAACCACTGAGCCACAACAGGAATGCCCCTGTTTTTTTTGTTTTTTTTTTAAGTGGCAAATACCCACAAATGATTTATGTAAAAAAAATCATAAAAATGAGGTGCTCCTTCTGGAGAATTTGGCCCCAATGTTTCCTCCTTCTTCAAAAGGCAACCTAGAGGAGTTCCCATTATGGCAAAGTGGAAAGGAGCCTGGCTAGTACTGTGAGGATGTGGGTTCAATCCCTGACCTCGATCAGTGGATCAAGGATTTGGCATTACCCTGAGCTGTGGTGTAGGTCGCAGACTCAGCTGGGACCCCGCGTTGTTGTGGCTGTGGTGTAGGCCGGCAAATGCAGCTCTGATATGACCCCAGCCTGGGAACCTCCATACACCTCAGGTGTGGCCCTAAAAAGCAAAGCAAAAAAAAAAAAAAAAAAAGGAAAGAAAAAAAAAAGACAACCTAGAGCTCAAGGTCATTTGGGCAACAAACATACACCAGTAATTATTTTAATGTCTTAAAATGTATCCTAGAAATAGTTGCCAAGGTAAAACTCACCTGCAGCTTTTATTTTTTAATATTATTTTTTTCTTTTTAGGGCCATATCTGCAGCATGTGGAAGTTCCCAGGCTAGGGGTTGAATCAGAGCTGCAGCTGCCAGCCTACCCCACAGCCATAGCAATGCCACACGTAACGAGGCCAGGGATCGAACCCACATCCACATGGACACTACGTCAGTTCTTAACCCCCTGAGCCACAATGGGAACTCCCCAGTTTTTACTGATATGTAGGAATTTCAAGACATTAACAACCCTTTCAAGAAATTAAGAGTTAGTATTTTTCCCATCTCCTGCAGGTCAAACGAAGGTTAATATTTGTGAATAATTGATTTTAATCAGAAGCAAATGCCTGTCCTTCAATCATCCACCAGCATAAATGCTCTGGTAGATTGATTACTACTTAAGATTCCTCCCAATAATCCTTTTTTTTTTTTCTCCCCTTTTCAGAGCTGCATTTGCAGCATATGGAGGTTCTCAGACTAGGGGTCAAATCGGAGCTATAACTGCCGGCCTACACTACAGCCACAGCAATGCCAGATCTGATCTGCGTCTGCAACCTACACCACAGCTCCCAGCAATGCCAGATCCTTAACCCACTGAGCGAGGCCAGGGATCGAACCTGCATTCTCACTTGTAAAACACCACTCAGGATGAAACATAGGAAAACTCTCCTCAAACCACTCCAAACTAAGGGCAAATTTTTAGTCTGGAGGCATTTCAACAGATTTCTGGGGAGCAAAGGAAGACCCTTAGAGGAAAAGAAAATTCTAACTTCCTCCTTTCAGAGGTGACCAGGCATACCTGGAAAGTGAGCATAGCACTGCACGCCCAATGCACGTATTTTGCCCTCTAAAGAACAGAAAAGAACAGGTTCAGGAAAAAAAAAAGCTGTCATTAATTAAATTAAAAATCATCCCTGTTCAAGCTTTCTGCTGTATTCATTTATTACCTTTTCACAGGTCTTGCAAAAACTAAGGCAGGAATGGGATTCACCGCTACCTAGGACTCTAAAGCAGACCGGAAGTCATGAAACACCAGAAAAGACTAAAATTAAACCATGAATCAGTAGAGGCCATACCCCCGAGATATATTCCACGCGTATATTAAACATACACCTATTTTATACAACATGATTACTCTCCACAAAAGTGAGGGGGAAAAGCCCCGTATTCTAAAAGCAGCCCAAATGTTCCTCATTGCTTTTCTCGTCAGCAGGTGCTCCTGTGGCAGCCGCGGGCGGAAGCCCCGTGAGCGCTGCGGATGGCCGCAGAAGGAGCCGCTCGCTGCTCAGAGGCCTGGGGTGCAGGTCTGAATATCGGTATGTGCGACGATGCCACGTGACGTCAAGGCATCAAGGGGGTCTGCAGGTGTGCGCCCACATACCCCACTCACTGCACCGCTAGGTCTCAGGGCTTTCCCGCAAAGCATGGGAAGAGCAGGATGCAAACAGGGAATAATGTGCGTTTAATGAAGAGTCTACCAGCATGTGTCTTCAGATTAATAGGAAGAGAATGGGGGAGTTCCTGGCGTTGCTCTGCGGTAACAGATCCGATAGTATCCATGAGGACTCGGGTTCGATCCCTGGCCTCGCTCAGTGGGTTAAGGATCCCGTGTTGCAGTGAGCTGAACTTCCGTATGCTGTGGGTGTGGCCCTAAAAAGACAAGAAAGAAAGGGAGAGAGAAAGAAAGTGAAAGAAAAGAAGAAAGAGAGGGAAAGAAAGAAAGAGAAAGAGAAGAAAGAAAGGTAGAAAGGAAGAAAGGAAGAAAGGAAGGAAGAAAGGAAGAAAGAAAGAAAGAAAGAAAGAAAGAAAGAGGAGTTCCCTTCATGGCTCAGTGGTTAACGAACCAGACTGGGATTCATGAGGATGTGGGTTCGATCCCTGGCCTCACTCAGTGGGTTGGGGTTCCAGAGTTGCTGCGTGCTGTGGTGTAGGTCGTTGCAGATGTGGCTCAGATCTGGCATTGCTGTGGTTATGGTGTAGGCCGGCAGGCTCAGATCTGGCATTGCTGTGGTTATGGTGTAGGCCGGCAGGCTCGGATCTGGCATTGCTGTGGTTATGGTGTAGGCCGGCAGGCTCGGATCTGGCATTGCTGTGGTTATGGTGTAGGCTGGCAGCCTGGGACCCTCCATATGCCACAGGTGCGGCCCTAAAAAAAAAAATAAAAAAAAGGAAAGAAAGGGATATGCGCAGTTCTTCCTAAAAAGTAGAATTGAATGTTTTTCTTTTCCTTTCTTTCCTATTTTTTTGGCCATGCCTGAGGCATGCAGAACTTCCTGGGCCAGGGATCAAACCCGTGCCACAGCAGTGACCTGAGCTGCAGCAGTGACAACACCAGCTCCTTAACCCACTGAGGCCCCAGGGAACTCCCAGATGTTTTTCTAGTGACTAAAGGTTTACAGTCCAAGCTGATATCTTCGGCATAGCTCTTTGCATTCACCTCGTTCCTTCTTTCTAAAGATCTCTCTCTATGAAACAGATCAAACACCACTTGAGGAAATCCTATTAAGTGGAGTGACTGTAAGAGCTACAATATCCTTAAGCCCATCTCGCTGCTCTCTGTGGGTGCAAAGTATGTAGGAACCTGAAAAACAGATAACGCCTGTATGTTTCAATATAACCCACCAGACACTGCATTTGAGGACAACCACATAGACCCCCTGCACAACGAGCTGGCCAACTTGTGACCAAGGAGAGACGTACTGCTCAGTCTCCAGCCACCAAGCATGTTGTCTTTGGTTTTGTCTTTTTAGGGCCATGCCCGCGGCACGTGGGGGTTCCCAGGCTAGGGGTCTAACAGGAGCTGTAGCCGCCGGCCTACACCACAGCCACAGCAACGCGGGATCCGAGCCGCATCTGCAACCTACACCACAGCTCATGGCAATGCCGGATCCTTAACCCACTGAGCAAGGCCAGGGATCGAACCCGCAACCTCATGGTTCCTAGTTGGATTCGTTCACCACTGAGCCACGACGGGAGCTCCTCCAAATATATTCTAGAAACCGACATAATCATGGATTCTGTCCGTTGAACCCAGCCCTGCTTATGGGCGTCCTCATTCAGTGGATGTGGCCTTAACTTTTTTTTTTTTTTAATGACCACACTCACAGCATATGAAGTTCCCAGGCCAGGGATTAAATTCAAGCTGCTGCAACCTACGCTGAAGCTGCAGTTACGACAGATCTTTTAACCCGCAGCACCAGGCAGGGGATGGCACGCATGCCTCTACAGCCGCCACAGCCACTGCAATCAGATTCTTTTTTGGGGGGGGGGGCTGCCCCACAGCACATGGAGTCCCTGGGCCAGGGTTCAGATTCGAGCCACACCTAAGAGTCATGCTGCAACTGCAGCAGTGGAGGATCCCCTAATGCACTGAATCCAGTGTGCCAGGCCGGGGATCAAACCCGAATCCCGGCACCGCAGAGACGCCGCCCAGATGCAGCTAATCCCCTTACGCCTCAGCGGGAACTGCCGGGACCTGTAGTTTTAAACAGCTTCCCGGATTATCCTAAAGCCAGGTTTCGGTACAGGCAGACTCAGTGGCCCTGAGGGCCCCCGATCCAAACCTGCAAAGCTATGCTTCTAGAAAATACCCATGGGGCACAGGCCACTACCAACCATCTCCACCACCTGAACCGAGCCAAACACATTTTCCAAAGCTAGTAGCTCCTGCTTCCTCTCCCTTCTGGATCAAAAGGCAGAACAGAGAGTTCCCGTCGTGGCTCAGTGGTTAACAAACCCAACTAGCATCCATGAGGATACAGGTTCGATCCCTGGCCTCGCTTGGTGGGTTAAGGATCTGGCGTTGCCGTGAGCTGTGGTGTAGGTCGCAGACACGGCTCGGATCCCGCATTGCTGTGGCTGTGGCGAAGGCCGGCAGCTACAGCTCTGATTAGACCCCTAGCCTGGGAGCCTCCACGTGCCGGGTGCGGCCCTAAAACGACAAAAAGGCAGAACAGCAGGTTTAGCCTCAGTCCACCCGGCAACCACTGGAATTCTCTTTGCATTGTCATACCCTGAACATGTCTGTGTCCATCTGGGCCAGTTTAGAATTTTTATTCTTTTTAAATAAAAAAAAGGTCTCAAATGTTTTTTATCTACCTGTGAAAGCCATCAATATATGCCTTCCTCTCGAGCTTGCTTTAAAAATATATATCCAGGGGAGTTCCCGTTGTGGCTCAACGAACCTGACTAGTATCCACGAGGATGTGGGTTCGATCCCTGGCCTTGCTCAGTGGGTTAAGGATCCGGCGTTGCCATGAGCTGTGGTGTAGGTCGCAGACAAGGCTTGGATCCCGAGTTGCTGTGGCTGTGGCGTAGGCTGGCAGCCGTAGCTCCGATTTGACCCTAGTCTGGGAAATTCCATATGCCGCGGGCATATATGTATGTGTGTGAGTGTATCTCCAGTCCGAGATTCTGAAGGATGCGGGCCTTGGTCTCAGTCCTGATCAGTTTCCTCTGCGACCTACTTTGAAGGTCATTTAGTCATTTAGTGCGATTGGGGCACGTCGCCTGCATTGATTGGATGAATGCGTGCTTGTTTCACGTCCCTCCCTCCTTCTTTGAAGGCACCTAGAGATACTCCTCAGCCCAGTGCAGGTGTCTCCCGGTCATCCGGATATTTAACAATGCTTTAAAAAAGTACCCATGTAAATGGAGAGTTTGTAGCTGTGAAAGTTCAAGTCTCTTGAGCCGCTCCTCTCATTCCACGAGATTCCCTAGGACCCGCGTGGCAGGGAACAGCTTGACCTTTCACCCAGAGACTTTCCCTTCTAGCAAGTCTGCTGCCCGGCTTCCCTGGGTACCCAAGCGCCACTCGGGTACTAGCACTCTTTCTACAAGCCTCGGAGGGTGAATCTTGTGAAGCGCAAATCCCTCTGCAGTCTGGCTGCGCCCTGCCTGATTAATCAACCCCCTTTGCAGACCTTGTTCTCCATGCAAAGCAGCCAACAATAAACTCCCTCCTAGCAAGGAGAATGGAGGGGGAAAGATCAGTGCTCCCAGTGATGGTCAAAATGCATTTATCTGGTGTATTTTATCACTATAAAAACGCATTCGCCTGTCTGTTGGGGGCGGTGGGCAGAACGGCCTTGGCTAGAACGCAGATGGAGCTGGGGCTGGGGACAGGGAGCTGAGAGTGAGAGTGAAACTGATTTGGGGAGGTGGTCCTTTCCTCCACCTCTCCCACCAAGGAAGCTGCCTCCGGCCCCCCTGCCCTGGAGCATCGCCCACCGAGGCTTAATCATGCTATGACAAACGGGTTACTCAACACCTCCCTCCAAGCCCCGTCGCTGAGATCTGCCTCTGCCTCATGCTGCTCCAACGTGCAGACTTGGTTCTCCACCACCAGACACTGAATATGCCCCACCTCCCACCTTAAATGGCCTTCTCTCTTATCTGTCCTTCAAGATTGGCTTCAGATGGTACCTCAGGACTTTCTGCTTCCACAAATGGGAACTGACCTCTTTCTTCCCAACTCCAAAAGTGAGTTTCAGCAACCTAAATGTCCATCGACAGAGGAATGGATAGAGAAGATGTGATGCCTATATAAAATGGAATACTACTCAGCCCTAAACAAGAATGAAATAATGCCATTTGCAGAAACATGGATGGACCCAGAAACTACCATACTAAGTAAAGTTAGACAGTGAAAAACATCATATGTATCACCTATATGTGGTGATATGTGAATCTAAAAAAAAAAAAGGGGGATACAAATGAACTTGTTTGCAGAAAAGAAACAGACTCATAGACTTTGAAAAACTTATGGTTACCAAAGGGACATGTGGAGGAGGGAGGGATGGACTGAGGGTTTGTGATTGGCAGATGCACACTGAGGTCTATGGAATAATTGGCCAGTGGGCACCTGTGGTATAGCACAGAGAACTCTGCCCAACATTCTGTGATAACCTTTGTGGCAAAAGAATCTGAGAGAATGGATGTGTGTATATGTATAACTAGGTCACCTTGTTGTACAACAGAAATTGTCACAACCTTGTAAATTAACTATATTTCAATGAAACTTAAAAAAAAAAAGTGAGTTTGTTTTACACCACTTACTCCTCTCTGCCCAGGTCAGTTCTTTGTGCATCTGTTTATTCCTACTGAACCTAATATCCATGAGGACGTGGGTTTGACCCCTGGCCTCGCCTCTTGAGGGTAAGGTCTGTGTTTCTCTCATCTGTGAGTCACACACACTCCCTCCTAAAGGAAAATATTCACAGAAAGGAGGGAAGGGGCAGGGGAGGAAGGCGCCTGGCTGGGAGGTATGATTTCAGATCCTTGGATGAAGCTTCCTCTTGCAAATCTCACCCATCTGGTCTAGGATGCTTGACAGTTCTGTGGAAGCCTAAGACCTGACACAGTTACAGAAGAAACCTTCAAGGGAGAGGAAACAGTTTTAATCCTTATTATTCACTCGCTGCCTAGTCTTAGATTCCTGTGAATGGAATTCAAATGCTTTCTGGAAATCAGGCTTTGAAAGGGAGAGACGAGAAGGAAGGATACGGGGCTCTCATTTGGGGCACCAAAGGGAGATATCTCCTGATTTTCTGCGGAGCCTTACGCGGTGAAGAAGGAGTCAGTGCGTCTGGACAGTGTCAAGTCAGAGGCCCCGGTCACACACAGCGCCTGGCACAGACCTTCAGTCGTCTGCTCCTCTCTGGGAGGAGGGACTCTTCCTTCCCATGTTTCCTTCCTTCTCGTTTCATCACAGACTTTACGGTTTTGTGGACTCGATGCTAAGGTTATCTGGGAAGAAAAAAGTTATACCCAAAGCCCATTCATTTATAAGGGAATAAAATACAGTGAGGTTGACTGGAGTGACTTTACCTGGCCATTTTGAAAGGGATTCACAAGAAAGGTGGAATTAATTAGAGAAATATGGGGAGGAAGTATTATTATAGGGTAAGTTTATGCCTCCCCGAATTCACATGTTAAGAGTCCTGGCCCCCGACGCCACAGAACTGACTATGTTGGAGATGGGATGGATATGCTATAAAATTGGGTTGTGACGATTGTTGTACAACTATAAATGTAATAAAATTCATTCAGTAATAAAAAATGAAATGGAGCAAAAAAAAAAAAGGAGATAATTAAAGTAAAATGAGATCACGTGGGAGTTCCTGTCATGGCACAGTGGAAACAATCTGACTTGGAACCATGAGGTTGCGGGTTCGATCCCTGGCCTTGCTCAGTGGGTTAAGGATCCGGTGTTGCCATGAGCTGTGGTGTAGGTTGCAGACGCGGCTCGGATCCTATGTTGCTATGGCTGTGGTGTAGGCCAGTGGCTACAGCTCCTGTTAGACCCCTAGCCTGGGAACCTCCATATGCCACAGGTACAGCCCTAAAAAGCAAAAAAAGAGAGAGAGAGAGAGAGATCACATGGGTGGGACTTCATCCAGTCTGACTGGGGTCCTCATAAGAACAGGAGATCAAGACAGAGATCTCTACACATACAGAAGAAAGACCACGTGAAGACATGACAAGAAGGTGGCCATCGGCAAGTCAAGGAGAGAGGCCTCAGGAGAAACCAAGCCTGCCCACACCTTGACCTTGGACTTCCATCCTCCAAAACTGTGAGACGATATATGCTTGTCGTTTAAGCCATCTAGTCTGGTATTTTGTCATGGCAGCCTGAATTAACTAATACAAACATGCAGCCATAGATGCCAAAAATAAAGAAAATGAAACTAAAAATGAAAGGTCATTTGCTTTTGTGGCTTTGGGCAACTTGCAGGTGTTTGTTTGGAAAGGAGCAGCATTTTCCGACACTGTAACCTGATGTTCTAATTCTGGGAGCTTGGTTCTTTGCCTGTGTCCAGGACACTCTGTGTGACCTGCCATCTCCACTCTCTGTCCCATCACTGTCGCTGCTGCCCGTGACTTTGCGGTTTAAGGTTCCTGAGCGCTGTCCCCAAAGAGTGGTCTGAGCCACAGCTGGACTGCGAGGTTCACCGGCTTTACTGCGTTACTTGTTGGTACCTTGGGGAACGGGTTGCCTGGGAGTTGAAATTAAGAGCTAAAGAGGCTGGTAATTGGTCAGTCCCTTATGAATGCCTGCTGTGAAAGCAGCTCTCCGACCCCTTACCCCCGGATTATAGCCGCCCCGGCCTTCACAGCAGACTGAAGGGTGTCTACGGATTGGCCAGCTTGATCTCAAGCTAAAGCCATACGTTGACAAAAATACAGATGATTTCAATTATATCTATTCAGTGGGGGATTTGAAAGCGTTATGCACTCAGATTTTAATTCAACTAATAGCTTTAGAGCGGCACTATAGTAGGAATATATGCGAGACACATTTATCATTTAAAATGTTCTAGCTGCCACATATAAAAAGTAAGCTGTAACAGCTAAAATTACTTTTAATAATATATTTTATTGGGTATATATATATTGGGTTATGGTGTACCCAAAATATAATCATTTCAACATCTAACCAATATTTTAAAAACCCTTAAGAGATACATACTTTTTTGTACTAAGTCTTCTAAATTTGATGTGTTTTCACTGTCCATCTCAACTGGATGATAAATTTTAATCAGCCATGCTTGGTCTGAATTTAGATTTCATAGAATTTATAGTCTATAACAAGTGGATTTGTTCACATATCCAAGTTGCTCCGAAGCATGACTATATTATTAGATTTTAAATTTAAATTTAGATGAAATTAAAATAAAAAATTCTGCTCTTCAGGTGCACTAGATATTTTTCAAGTGCTTAATAACCACGTGTGGCTGGTGGGTACCATACTGGACAGCAAGCCCCCGAGCATCCATTACATGCATCACAGCAGGTAAGACGAGGATGAGTCAGATACAACCTCTGTTTCTGCAGAGGGTGGGGTGGGTGTGTGAGATATGTACAAATAGCAACAATAGAAGACAGGTTATGATACTTGCTAACTACAGAGAAAGGAAAGCATTCCAAAGGGAGAAAAGGACATGCAAAAGGAAGGCTGATGGTAAAGCTCATAAATATTTGGGGAGTGATAATTATGAAATATTTAGAGACTGAGAGTTATGATTGAGTATATGCCTAGGAGTGGAGGAAAATAAAGTTTAAAAAGGTAATTTGGGGCAGTTCTTCTGATTGCCTCAAATAACAGGGAAAAGAGTTTGTTCTAAACGTGGAAAAATATTTTTGATGAGGATGGATGTAAGCTGTATTTGGCTGTGATAGATGTTCACTTAGCATTGATGTGGAAGATGGATGGAAAGGGGGGCAACTTGGTGGTTAACAGAGCAATTAGCTACTGCACTAGTTCAAGCAAAATATAATGAAAAAAATGGGAGAGGTGTCAGGAAAGGAAAGAAAATTATAAATGTAATAAATATGTACAAAGGATATCAGGCAATGTGGGCAGAAAATCCAAGAAAGGGAGGAGTCAGAGAGTTCTGTAATAACTAAAATAAGAAAGTACTGGAGAAAGGCTGGGGGGGGGTGAGTTACTTCTAATGTATTTGCATATAAATGTTTAAAAAAAGATTGGAATATATGGACATATGGGCCGGTGGGTGGTGGGAAGAAATCTTGGGTCAATGTGAAATCAAAATCTATTTATAGAACTGCCAAATTTGCAAAATGGGCAACTTTCTCAGAAATGATGTAAACTAGGGAGATGGGATTAAGACGGTGGAATAGAAGAACTGGAGCTTACCTTCTCTCATAAAAACAACAAAATTACAACCAAATGCTGAACAACCTTTAACCAAATGGACTGGAAACTTTCAAAAAGATATCCTACTCCAGAAGACGGAGAGGAGGTCACTTCAAGAGGTAGGAGGGGTGATTACGCGATATAAGCAACCTCATACCTCCTGGGTGGGAAGCCCACAGACTGAAGTGACTGTATCACAGAGACTCAGCTACAGGACTGAGAGTTCTGAGCCCCACATCAAATCCCCACACCTGGGGATCTGGCATTGGGAGAAAGAGCCCCCGGAGCATTATGGCATCGAAGGCCAGTGGGGCTCGTGTGCAGGAGCTCTGTGGAACTAGGGGAAATGGAGACCCCACCCTTGAAAGGTGCACACAGACTTTCGCGTGCACTGGGTCCCAGGAAAAAGCAAAAGCTCCATAGGAATCTGGGTCAGACCTGACTGGAGTTCTTGGAAGATCTCCTGGGAAAACAGGGTGACTGTGGCTCATTGTGGGGGAGGACACTGGTGGCAAAGATCTTGGGAATACTCATCAGCATGCCTTTCTCTGGAGGTGGCCATTTGGGGAAAACTTGGCCTCATCCATCAGTGCTGAGAAGCCCCAGGCTAAATAATAATCCAGGTGGGATCACAGACCCACCCATCAGTAAACAGGTTGCCTAAAGACCCCTCAGGCACACAGCTGCCTCTAATTTCACCCAGAGACAAAGCCCACCCACAAGAGGGATAGCAATCAATCCATCTACCAGTGGGCAGGCACCAGTCCCTCCCATCAGGAAGCCTACAGGAAGCCCCTGTACCAACTTCAGCCACAAGGGGGGCAG
>PVHT021183661.1:1789743-2007244 GCA_004024745.2 Catagonus wagneri
TGCCTAAAGACCCCTCAGGCACACAGCTGCCTCTAATTTCACCCAGAGACAAAGCCCACCCACAAGAGGGATAGCAATCAATCCATCTACCAGTGGGCAGGCACCAGTCCCTCCCATCAGGAAGCCTACAGGAAGCCCCTGTACCAACTTCAGCCACAAGGGGGGCAGACACCAGAAGTAAGAGAGGCTACAACTCTACTGTCGGCCAAAAGGACACCGCACCAAAAACTTATAAAAATGAAAAGACAGAGAACTATAACTCAGATATGGGAGAAAGAAAAAACCCCAGAAAAACAGCTAAGTGATCAGGAGATTATCAGCCTCCAGGAAAAAGACTTTAGAATGTTGGTGATGAATTTGATGCAAGACATTGGAAATAAACTGGAGACAAACATTGATAATTTACAGGAAACACTGAGCAAAGAAATACAAAATTTAAACTTAAGCAAGCAGAGATGCAAAATACAATAATTGAAATAAAAAATGCACTAAGCAACCAACAGCAGAATACAGGAGGCAGAAGAACAAATAAGCGAGGTGGAGGACAGACTAGTGGAAATCACTGACACAAAACAGAAAAGAGAAAAAAGATTGAAAAGAAATGAAGAGCATCTCAGAGAACTCTGGGACAATGTTAAACACACCAAGATCTGTATAATAGGGGTGCCAGAAGGAGAAGAGAGAGAGAAAGGGACAGAAAAAATATTCGAAGAGATAATAGCCGAAAACTTCCCCAACATGGGAAAGGAACCACTCACTTAAATCCAGGAAGTGCAAGGAGTGCCATACAAAATAAACCCAAGGAGGAACACCCTGAGACACATATTACTCAAACAGACCAAAATTAAAGACAAAGAGAAAATATTGAAAGCAGCTAGGGAAAAAAAAAAAAAGAACCCGATACAGTTATTTTTTTTTTGTCTTTTTGTCTTTTTATGTAGAGCCACACCCGCAGCATATGGAGGTTCCCAGGCTAGGGGGTATAACAGGTGCTGTAGCTGCCGGCCTTCACCACAGCCACAGCAACGTGGGATCCGAGCCGCATCTGCAACCTTCACCACAGCTCACAGCAACGCCGGATCCTTAACCCACTGAGCAAGGCCAGGGATTGAACCCACAACCTCATGGTTCTTAGTCGGATTCGTTAACCACTGAGCCACGAAGGCAACTCTCCGATACAGTTATTGGCAGATTTTCCAGCAGAAACTCTGCAGGCCAGAAGGGAGTGGCATGATATATTCAACATGATGAAAGGAAAAAACCTCCAATCGAGATTACTTTACCCAGCAAGGCTCTCATTCAGATTTGGAGGAGAAATCAAAAGCTTTACAGATAAGCAAAAGCTAAGAGAATTCAGCAACACTAAACCAGCATTACAACAAATACTAAACGAACCTCTCTACGCAGAAAAGAAAAGGCCACAACCAGAAACAAAAATACCACAAATGACAGCTCACCAGTGAAGGTGTATATACAGTAAAGACAGGAAATCATCCACATATTACTGTTACCAAAATCAAAAATTGTGAGAAGAGGAGGGTACAAACGCAGGACACTGAAGATGTACTTGCAATTAAGAGACCAACAACTTAAAAAAATCTCGTATATATAGAGACTCCTATATCAAAACTTCAGGGCAACTGAAAACCAAAATCTACAATTGATACACAAACAAATAAGAAAAATCAACTCAAATACAACACTAAACATAGTCATCAAACCACCAGGGGAGAGAACAAGAGAAGAAGGAAAGAAAAAGGAGCAACAAAAACAAATCTAAAACAGTTAATAAAATGCCAATAAGAAGATACATATCGATAATCACCTTAAATGTAAATGGGCTAAATGCCCCAACCAAAATACAAAGACTGGCTGAATGAATACAAAAACAAGACCCAGATACATGCTGTCTTCGAGACCCACTTCACTTCTAGGGACACATACAAATTGAAAGGGAGAAGATGGAAGAAAATATTTCATGCAACCTGGAATAAAAAGAAAGCTGGAGTAGCAATTCTCATATCAGACAAAATAGACCTTAAAATGAAGAATATTTTAAGAGACAAGGAAGGACACTACATAATGATCAAAGGATCAATCAAAGAAGAAGATATAACAATTTTAAATATCTATGCACCTAACATAGGATCACCACAATATATAAGGCCACTGCTAACAACCTTAAAAGGAGAAATCGACAATAACACAATCATAGTGGGGGACTTTAACACCCCTCTTAAAGCAATGGATAGATCATCCAGACAGAAAATCAATAAGGAAACACAGGCCCTGAATTGAAGCATTAGACCAGATGGACTTAATAGATATTTATAGGACATTCCATCCAACAGAATACACATTCTTTTCAGGCGCACACAGAACATTCTCTAAGATTTATCACATCCTGGGCTACAAATCAAGCCTCGGTTACTTTAAGAAAATTGAAATCATATCCAGCATCTATACGACTGGAAATCAGCAACAAGAAAAAAACTGCAAAAAAAACACAGACAAGTGGAGACTAAACAACATGCTACTAAACAACCAATGGATCACTGAAGAAATCAAAGAGGAAATTAAAAAATACCTAGAAGCAAATGACAACAAAGATACGACACTCCAAAACCTCTGGGATGCAGCAAAAGCAGTTCTAAGAGGGAAGTTTACAGCAATACAAGCCTACCTCAAGAAACAAGAAGAAGCTCAAATAAACAACCTAACTTTACATCTAAAGCAGCTAGAGAGAACAGACAAGACCTAAAGTTAGTAGAAGAAAGGAAACTGTAAAGATCAGAGCAGAAATCAATGAAATAGAAATGAAGAACAGCATAGAAAAGATCAATGAAACTAAAAGCTGGTTCTTTGAAAAGACCAACAAAATTGATAAACCTTTAGCCAGACTTATCAAGAAAAAAAGAGAGAGGACACAAATCAGTAAAATTAGAAATGAAAAAGAAGTAACAACAGACATCACAGAAATACAAAGGATCATAAGAGATGACTATATACAATGATATGGCAATAAAATGGAAAACCTAGAAGAAATGGACAAATTCTGAGAAAAGTACAACCTTCCAAGACTAAACCAAGATGAAATAGAAAAGATGAATGGACCAACACAAGTACTGAAATTAAAACTGTGATTAAAAAAACTTCCAACAAACAAAAGTCCAGGACCAGATGGCTTCACAGGCAAATTCTATCAAACATTTAGAGAAGAGCTAACACCTATCCTTCTGAAACTATTCCAAAAAGTTGCAGAGGTAGGGACACTCCCAAACTCATTCTGATACCAAAACCAAACAAAGATACCACAAAAAAAGAAAATTATAGGCCAATCTCACTGATGAACATAGATGCAAAAATCCTCAACAAAATACTAGCAAACCGAATCCAACAATACATTAAACGGATTGTACATCATGATCAAGTGGGATTTATATTCTTCAGTATCCACAAATCAATCAGTGTGATACACCACATTAACAAACTGAAGAATAAAAACCATATGAACCTCTCAATAGATGCAGAAAAAGTCTTTGACAAAATCCAACACTCATTTCTGATAAAAACCCTTCAGAAAGTGGGCATAGGGGGAACCTACCTCAACATAATAAAGGCCATCTATGACAAACCCAGAGCTCACATCATTCTCAATGGTGAAAAGGTTAAAGAATTCCTGCTGAGATCAGGAACAAGACAAGGATGTCCACTCTCACCACTGCTATTCAGCATAGTTTTGGAAGTCCTAGCCACAGCAGTCAGAGAAGAAAAAGAAATAAAAGGCATGCAAACTGGAAAGGAAGAAGTAGAACTATCACTATTTGCAGATGACATGATACTATACCTAGAAAATCCTAAAGACTCTACCAGAAAACTGTTAAGAGCTCATCAATGAATTTGGCAAAGTCGCAGGAAACAAAATTTAATACACAGAAATCGACTGCATTTCTATATACTAACAACGAAAGATCAAAAAGAGAAATTAAGGAAGCAATCCCGTTTACCATTGCATCAAAAAGAATCAAATACTTAGGAATAAACCTACCTACAGAGACAAAAGACCTGTACTCTGAAAACTATAAGACGCTGATGAAAGAAATCCAGGATGCCACAAACAGATGGAAAGACATACCATGGTCTTGGTATGGAAGAGTCAATATTATCAAAATGACTATACTACCAAGGCAATCTACAGATTCAATGCAATCCCTATCAAATTACCAAGGACATTTTTCACAGAACTAGAACAAAATATTTTCAAGTTTGTTTGGAAGCACAAAAGACCCAGAATAGCCAAAGACACCCTGAAAAAAAAAATAGAGCTGGAGGAATCAGGCTCCCTGACTTCAGATTATACTACAAAGCTACAGTCATCAAAACTGTATGGTACTTGCACAAAGACAGAAATATAGATCAGTGGAGCAGGATAGAAAGCCCAGAATTAAACCCACACACCCACAGTCAACTAATCTATGACAAAGGAGGCAAGAATATACAATGGAGAAAAGACAGCCTGTTCAATAAGTAGTGCTGGGAAAACTGAACAGCTACATGTAAAACAGTGAAATTGGATCACTTCTTAACACCATACACAAAAATAAACTCAAAATGGATTAAAGACCTAGATATAAGACCAGATACTATAACACTCTTAGAGGAAAACATAGGCCAAACACTCTCTGACATAAATGATAGAACATCTTCTCAGATTCACCTCTTAGAGTAATGACAAAAATAAATGAACAGGACTTAATTAAACTTCAAAGTTTCTGCACAGCAAAGGAGACCGTAAGCAAAATGAGAAGACAACCCACAGAATGGGAGAAAATATTTGCAAATGAATCGAGTGACAAGGGATTAATCTCCAAAATTCATAAACACCTCCTACCGCTCAATACTAAAAAAACTAACCACATCAAAAAATAGGCAGAAGATCTAAACTGACAATTCTCCAAAGAAGACATACAGATGACCAAAAAACACATGAAAAGATGTTCAACATCACTCATTATTAGAGAAATGCAAATCAAAACCACTATGCCAGCCAAAATGGCCATCATCAAAAAGTCTACAAACAGTAAGTGCTGGAGAGGGCGTGGAGAAAAAGGAACCCTGTTACACTGTTGGTGGGAATGCAAATTGGTGCAACCACTGTGGAAAACAGTATGGAGACTCCTCAGAAAACTAAAAATAGAATTATCACTTGATCCAGCAATCCCAGTCCTAGGCATCTATCGCCAAGACATAGAAGCAACCTAAATGTCCATTGACAGAGGAGTGTATAAAGATGTGGTACATATACACAATAGAATATTACTCAGTCATTAAAAGGAAAGAAGTAGTGGCATTTGCAGCAACATGTATGGACCTAAAAATTATCATGCTAAGTGAAGTCAGTCAGAAATGAGACACCAACATCGAATGCTATCACTTACATGTGGAATCTAAAAAAAGAACACAATGAACTTCTTTGCAGAAAAGATACTGACTCACAGACTTTGAAAAATGTACAGTTTCCAAATGAGACCGGTTGGGGGGTGGGGGGATGCACTGAAGGTTTGGGATGGAAATGCTGTAAAATTCAGTTGTGATGTAAAATTCGGTTTGTTGTACAACTATAAATGAAATAAAATTCATTGAGTAATTTTAAAAAAAGAAAGGTGAACTATGGAAACAATTGGGCGGGTCTGAGCAAATTAAATTATGGTACCATTTATTAGAAAGCCACGTAGCTGTTAAAAATGATTACTCTTCAGTTATACCCAGGGATACCGGAAACTGCTTAAGATATATTTTTAAAGGAAAAATAAGATAATAAAATTCCCATTTTGTTTAAAAAGGATATGCACCTACATAATGCATAGCTCGGAAAATGTGTGTGCAAGGCACACATCAGGCATAGATTATCTCTACAGAGTAAGACTGAAAGGGGCAAGGGTTTTGGTTTTTTACTTTGCTACTGCCTGAACTTGCTACAGAGAGCATACTATTTTTATTTTTTAAGAGGGAAAAAAGGGGAAACTACATATTCATACATTCAAAAATACGACTGACAGGATTTCTGTCAAAAAATTATCGCTGGGGACGTTCCCTGGTGCTCAGCGGGTTAAGGATCCAGGGTTGTCACTGCTGTGGTTCTGGTTACAGCTGTGGCGTGGGTTGGATCTCTGGCCTGGGAACTTCTTTTTTTTTTTTCTCTTTTTGCCTTTATGTAGAGCCGCACCCACAGCATATGGAGGTTCCCAGGCTAGGGGTCTAACAGGAGCTGTAGCCGCCGGCCTTCGCCACAGCCACAGCAACGTCAGATCCGAGCTGCGTCTGCAACCTACACCACAGCTCACGGCAATGCCGGATCCTTAACCCACTGAGCGAGGCCGGGGATCGAACCCGCAACCTCATTGTTCTTAGTCGGATTCGTTAACCACTGAGCCACGAAGGGAACTCCTGGCCTGGGAACTTCTGCATTTCAGCATATGAAGGTTCCCAGGCTTGGGGTCAAATCGGAGCCACAGCTATAGGCCTACACCACAGCCCAAGCAACACCTGATCCGTTCTGCATCTATGCCCTACACTGCCACTGCAACTCACATCATCTTGGCTGGACCCTTAACCCACTAAGTGAGGCCAGGGATCGAACCTGCATCCTCATGATCACGATGTCAGGTTCTTAACCCTCTGAGCCACAACGGGAACTTCACTGGGCCGTTTTATTTTTATTTTCCTATTGAAACTTTTTTATATTTCAATACGTAATACTTTTAGAATCAGAAAAAAAAGAGTCATAAAAGGAAATAGTCTGCCATACCAGTGGTACAATCAATTTTACGTCTGTTTGCCAAGCCAGAGGTTATAGGGTTGGGTGTTTCTTTCAAGAGGTTTGGATCCAATTTCTTTTACTTCTTTGGGGCTCATGCTTACTTTTATTGCTGCTGAAGCTATTTCCATATTAAAAAAAAAAATGATTTCCATTCAACCTGGCCAAAAAGGAAAATGGAGGCCAACCTCAAGGCGAGCCTTCCCGAGAGAGGACAAAGGGCCTCTGTAACCCGTGGAGTGAAAACCTCGCCAGGAGAACGTGACTCTGTTGTCGTGAATGACTTCAGTTGCTGGTGGACAGACATCTTTAAGGAGAACAAAGAGCGTCGGAGCGATTTCAGGGCTCCGGCTGTCACTGCAGACCAAACGCACCGGTAACTTTATATTAGAATCAGGGGGGACAAAGAACAAGGGGCCCCATTCACGGTAAGGTTCCCGTGACAAGAGGGTGTGGAGTCCTTGGCTGAAGAGGAAACGAGGAGGAACTCAAGGAGTGCGAAACGGGCTGCGAGCAGCTAATTCATCAGCGGCCACAGCAGTTACGGCAGCCGATGGGCGAGGAGACGGAGGGAGCCCGTCTGATCACTCACCCATGCAGAGACGGGCACTCGATCGTGGTCTTCTCTGACCGACGCTGTCGTTTTTACCCAACAGTTAAGCACCCGAGGAAATACCAGTTGGGTCTTAAAGACAATTTATAGCCGGGCCGGCCTCACTGCACCTGGCTGTGTTTTGACAGCAGGTTTCAGCAGTTTTACAGCGGAGATTCTTGTCTACGTCGCAAGTTGTCGCTAATGCAACATGACCTTTGGAAAAAATGGACCACTGAAGGGACACCTCTCCCTTCCGCGCACCCCTCCCCCCTTTAATGAAAAGCAAAAGCCTCCTGCTGGTGGCAGAGCCTCCTCTTTTTTGGGGGGCGGTTACAGAGCCCCCCGGGGGCCGGCGGGTCAGCCCCAGGGCTACAACCCAGGACAGCTGCGCCTGCTCCTGGGCACCCGATTGAGGACTGTTTCTTTTCTCTTCCCTAGGGGCCGGCTGCTGAACACAGGGGTCTGGTTGTTCTGGGCCAGGAACGTCAGGATGCTGCCTTGGGAGCTCCCGCCTCTTCCCAGCTTCCAGGCCACACTCACAGCGTCTGGGAGCCTTGTAACAGCCAGGCCCAGGGACGTCAGGCCAGGGGGATCGCCACACCTCAGCCCCATGGAAAACAAGATGAGCAAGGCTTGGCTATTTGTTTTTTTGCCTTTATCTAGGGCCGCACTTGCGGCATATGGAGGTTCCCAGGTTAGGGGTCTAACAGGAGCTGTAGCTGCCGGCCTTCGCCACAGCCACAGCCACAGCCACGCGGGATCCGAGCCGCGTCTGCAACCTTCACCACAGCTCACGGCAACGCCAGATCCTTAACCCACTGAGCAAGGCCAGGAATCGAACCCGCAACCTCATGGTTCTTAGTCGGATTCGTTAACCACTGAGCCACGAAGGGAACTCCAAGGCCTGGCTATTTGGGATGGCACAAACCTTAACTTTATTTCCCTGGCATCTTTGCACTCACTAGTGGTCTGGTTTGGAAGGCAGGCTTTCGAAATCACAGGAGCTCATTATAATAACCACGAGTTGAAAGCGCTGCCTTCCAGGGCCAGGTGCTGCCTCGTTCCACTCGTTTTGTTTTGCATGTTTGGGACACGGGATTTTATTCTTTTCGGTTCCCAGAAGGATGGGGCCCAACAAATAAGTTTTAACAGGTGACACGCATTCCTGAACCAAAGGCAATGCGGCCTTTGGAGGAATGAGCTCACGGTGGCTGGTGGCCCACGTTTTCCCCCCTGCGTGGCAGAACGGGACAAAGACGCAAGGAGAAGGATAAAAAGGTAATGGAAAACAGCCCCTCCTGTTCCTTAATTTCATGGGTCACAGACATTCATTGACATTCAGACACTCCCAAGGGGAAGCTCACATAGCCAGCCGTGAAACTAGAAACGAGCAGGCTAACAGGGCTGCTTGCCTGGGCTCAGGGCAGAGTTCCTCACCCCCGTGGGGTCCCCGCCCAGACGCTAGGGAACCCCACGACGAGAGGGCTGCAGCTGCTCAAGGGGCCAGCCCAGGCTGGGAAAGCTCCAGGGTCCTCTGACCAGCCTCACCCAAGACACCCTGGTCGGACTGCCCAGGGCCCCAGCTCCAGCCAGGGTCCGCTCTCCAGGCTGCCCTTTGGATCTAGGAAGCATGAGAGCCGGTGGTGGGGGGTGGATCGGAGGGGCGAGGAAGCCCCAGGCCAGGCGGTTCCCATGCAGCCAGGTCTCCCTCAGAAGTGCCCCGTGGGCCAACAGAGAGAGAGAAGCAAAGCTGCAGTCTCGGTGGAGGGTACCGGTCCCCAAGATGGAGAAATATCCTTAAAACACTCGTTCAGATGAGAAGAGTGGCCTGAGGCATGGATGCAAAACCGGAGGAGGACGTTTAGGGGCAGCCGCACGGGGCAAATGATGGAGACGCTGGGAGTGGCGGGTCCGAGGAAGGCGGCAGGCAAGCCAGCTCACTTGTCTGGCTGGACGCAAAGAGCAGAGCTAGAGGCCCGCTGGCGGCACTGCACTGCTGCCCGGCCACGGCGCCCAAAGTACATGGCACGAAGTGCGAGACCTCACCAAACGCGCGGTTGAGGGTCGACCAGAAGGTCCATCTACCCGCCATGGTCACCTAAGCCGAGGCTTCGGCGATGACCCTAAGCACCGCCACCCCCAGCATCCGTGCAGGGACCGTCATTTTCCTGACTGAGCAACCCTCCAACTCGGTAAAATGATTACTTTTATCGACATATATACATAAATCGTTGTTACGGTTGACGCACTAAGTGACAAGCTTTACGGTTCTCCACAGACTCTCGTGAAGTAATTATCTTAAGCGTACCTGTGGTATTCCAGAACTCTCCAGCCAGTCTTGGAAGATGTTTTCAACAGACAACTCAAGCCTTTAAAAATAAAACAGCAGAAAGTAAAGGATTAATAAGTTACAGAGCGGGAGTTCGTCGTGGCTCAGTGGTAATGAACCCGACTAGTATCCCTGAGGATACGGGTTCGATCCCTGGCCTCGCTTAGTGGGTTACGGATCCGGCGTTGCCGTGAGCTGTGGTGTAGGTCGCAGATGCCGCTTGGATCCCGAGTTGCTGTGGGCTGTGGTGTAGGCCGGCAGCTATCTCTCCGATTCAACCCCTAGCCTGGGAACTTCCATAGGCACAGGTATGGCCCTAAAAAGACCAAAAAAAAAACAAAAGAAAGCAGAGCTCGTATTACACAGAAGGGTTCTAAGGACTCTTGCAGCATCGATCTTCCAGAGAAATCTGGAGAAAGTGCAGTGCTGTCCTAGGTTCAAGTGAGAAGGGGAACCCGGTCACGGTCAGGACAGCTTCCCCTCGGCCAGGATGGCGAGAGCGCACGTGGTGAGATCTGACGATCAAAGGCGCCCCATAAAGGCTGCGTCTGGTGCCTCGGGAGGAACTCCTTGGTTGGGAGAGTCCATTCAGGGAGGCGCGGGCAGGGTCCCAGGAAACATCGGGCAGGGGCTGCCCTCCCGGGGAGAGGAGTGTATAGTGAGATCTGAACATCATAGCACTCGGTGCCTTGAAACGAAATTCCGACTTCAGAGTGACGATGCCCTGCAGCTAGCAAAATGCCCCCGTCGCTGCTGCAGCCCCCAGAGCTCACGGCTCTCCGCTGCCTGTCTTCAAGCAGGCCTTCATTCTGCTTTATCTGGAACGTTCTGATTGCTCGTTGTAGCTGATCCAAAGCTGAAATCCTTTTGGTTTCCTGCCCCGCTCTGATTGAAACACTCTTTATATGTATGAAGTATCCAGTATATTGAGGGCCGACAGGCTTTAGGCTATGTCTTCCTGAAACTTAAGCAATTCCTCCGAGGTTTGCAGTCCCGCACAGAAGTCTCTCCCAGGCTGTGCGTGCCACACCCCGGATGCTCCGTCCTCGGTCCCATGGCATCCTTCACAGTTTGTGACTGCGATTTCTTTGATTACTTGACTTCTTTTTTTTTTTTTCTTTTAGAGCCGAATATGTGGTATATGGAGGTTTCCAGGCTAGGGGTCGAATCAGAGCTGCAGCTGCCAGCCTACACCACAGCCACAGCAATGCCAGATCTGAACCATGGCTGTGACCAACACTGCAGCTCACGGCAATGTCAGATCCTTAACCCACTGAGCAGGGCCGGGGATTGAACCTGAGTCCTCATGGATATCATTTGGGTTCATTACCACTGAGCCACGACATAATCTCCTGATTACTTGACTTTCAACTGTCTCCTCGCTGGATCAAAGCTCTCTGAAATCAGGATCTGTGTCTGTTCTACTCACTTCTCTAAATTCAGCACTTAAAACAGTTCTTGGCATAAAAGAGAGTCCCCATAGATTTTGTTTTGCTTTTTTTTTTCTTTTTACGGCCACACTCGTAGCATATGGACGTTCCCAGGTTAGGGGTCAAATTGGAGCTACAGCTGCCGGCCTACACCATAGCCACAGCCACGCCAGATCTCAGCCGTGTCTGCGACCTACACCACAGCTCACAGCAACGCGGGATCTTTGACCCACTGAAGGAGGCCAGGGATCGAACCTGCGTCCTCATGGATAGTAGGTGGGCTCATTAACCACCAAGCCACAAAGGGAAGAGCAGACTCTCGACCCCGCATCCTGATAGATACTAATTGTGTTTGTTACCGCTGAGCCACAATGGGAACTCCGGGATTCATTCTCAAGATGGCACCTATCTATGGGCTGACCCGGAGGGGAAGAGGCCAGCAGTGACTATGGGAAATGTGACCACCTCCCTAGGCTGTCGGTGGAATTACTGGCTATGCCTCATATGAAAGGTGGGGTGACACTGTTCCTTGGCTTTTCCCCCACTATTTTTTTTTTTTGTCTTTTGTCATTTTAGGGCTGCACCTGCGGCATGTGGAGTTCCCAGGCTAAGGGGTCCAGTCGGAGCTATAGCTGCCGGCTTATACCACAGCCACAGCAACGCAGGATCCGAGCCGCATCTGCAACCTACACCACAGCTCACGGCAACGCCGGATCCTTAACCCATCGAGTGAGGCCAGGGATAGAACCCACAACCTCATGGTTCCTAGTCGGATTCGTTAAACGCTGAGCCACGACGGGAACTCCTCCCCACTATTTCCTGGTTGTCATCTAACACCAACAGCCTCAGAGGAAAGGTCCAAGTCCCCTCTGTGGGCTGTGAGAGTGTGGAAGGGTGTGTGCATGTGCTCAAGTGCGTGCAGGCAGGCGTGCCCTCAGATGCTGTGTGTGTGTGTGTGTGTGTGTGTGTGTGAGCGCACACGCATGTGAGGCGGGGGTGGGAGCAGCTAGAGAGAGCAGGCGTCTCTCAGAACACCTTAAGTCAAGGTGATGACTCTTTCTCGGGCTTGCTTTATTTGCTTGGCCGTAGAAAGAGGTGCTGGAAATGCCTTTAAGTGGCATCACTGATCTGCAGGAGGAGGAGGGTGGGCTGAAGGCCACTTAGCCAAGTCTCCAAGGAGACTCGAAGCTCTTTATGTTCTAGTGAAATGTCTGAGGCTGGAAGATAAGGTGGATTTTGCAGCTTCTGTTGAAGGCGACGCTCCGTGGAAGGGCTGTTTTCGTCTGGAATGGACGCAAACTGTCCCCGTCCTGTCCCACGCTGGGTGGGCAGGAGCCTTGAGGCTTAAGCTGCTCGAAACCATTGGCCCTGATTCAGAAGCGAGGGTGCATTTTCTTCCTTGTCCTTCCTTCCTTGGCGCGTCTCTCTGAGCCAGCAGACCTTTCCTCTGCTTCCTCTCCAGCAAGGAGGGACACTCCTGTGTCCAGAGCCCTGGGACCAAACGCTCCCGTCACCGTCCTTCAGGCGATCCCCAGGAAGGCAGCAGCCAGAGGCTGACTCAGGGCCGAGCTTCACTGTGCTGGCGCACGCCAGGAACAGCGCCGTCCTTAAACCTGCCACGACTTCCGACGGCGCGCGGACAAAGGATTTGGGAAGGAGCAGCGGCGATGATCAAAGCGGCGAGCACACCGGATCCACAAGGGAGGTCACGGGAACTGGGGTTAAATATCCTGAAGAAGAGAAGTCTGTGGGCTGACTGCAGAGCCATTTTCAAGCAATTTTACAAAAGCTGGTGAACAGCTGTTGTGCATCCCCGTGGAGGAGGGAACAGGAGGACAGGGACATAAATTTCCTCTGGGGAATTTTTTTTTTGTCTTTTTGCCTTTTCAGGCCCGCACCCGCAGCATATGGAGGTTCCCAGGCTAGGGGTCTAACAGGAGCTGTAGCCGCCGGCCTTCGCCACAGCCACAGCAACGCGGGATCCGAGCCGCGTCTGCAGCCTACACCACGGCTCAAGGCAACACCGGATCCTTAACCCATTGAGTGAGGCCAGGGATCGAACCCGCAACCTCATGGTTCCTAGTCGGATTCGTTAACCACTGAGCCACAGCAGAAAGTCCACCTCTGGGGAATTTCAGCTTAAAGGCACTTCTTTAGGGATGGCAAGGAAGGCGGGGCGGGCGGCGGGGAGCAGCTAGGATTCGAGTCCTGGAATGTTACTGAGTGAGGTCCAAGTCTTCACCAGGGAAGACTGAGAACAGGCAAAAACTTCCCTGTGATGCCTGCCAGCACCAGGTTCTGGGGGAGGCTGAGACCAGGGCATGGCTGTCTGATGGGGACATGTGACAGATGTGAGTCAGAATGCCAGGGTGCTGGTAGAGAATGTGGAGGAGGGGCTGAGAGCTTCAGACAGGACAGGCTTTTCTTTTTTCTTTCCTTTCTTGCTTTTTAGGGTCACACCCACAGCAAATGGAAATTCTCAGGCTAGGGGTTGAATCGGAGCTGCAGCTGCCATCTTACGCCACAGCCACAGCCACAGCCACGTGGGATCCGAGCCGCATTTGCAACCTACACCACAGCTCAGGGCAACGCCAGATCCGAGACCCACTGAGCAGGGCCAGGGATCGAACCCATGCCCTCATGGATACCAGCTGAGTTCTCAACCCACTGATCCACAACGGGGACTCCGAAGGTGCCGTGGATAAAGACTGTGCTGTCCCCAAGCGTGTGGCAGGAGCAGTAGAAATGAAAGAAGCTCATGAAGGGCAAAGAGAGCAGAGACAGGAAAGCCCAGAGCCATGGTGAGCCGGGCTGGCGCATAAAACGGGGTGAGAGAGGAAATGGGGGTGCCCTGCGGTGAACCCTGCCACGGAGCCTGGGCTTTAGCGAGGAGGCTGTGAAGCAGGGCTGAACGGAACGGAGCCCAGGAAGAGTCACCAAGGGGGACGAGGCTGGAGGCAGGGAGACCACAGAGGGGGCTGTGAGTGTGCTCAGACGAGAGGCAGTGAGAGGGGCCTCAGAGACATGGGGTGCTCGGGAGGGCTGCAGAGAGTGGCACTGGCCGAGTCCCCACGGAGACGCGAGAGGTGGTGTGCGGACAGCGTGCCCCGTCGTTCTCTGCAGGTGACCTTCTGTAGCAGGTAAACGCCCTTGCCCAGTATGCTCCATGGGCTATACCTGGACGCCTGGCCAGGTCAAGAGCGAGGGCTATTTCACTAGAAAGCATTAAGGCAAATATCACTTTGCCCTATATGCACACACAGATGCTATTATACAGTGGCACTAAAAACAGACAAAACCTCCTCTGTCCACCACCAGGCACTGGCATAAAAGTAGTAGCTACTGGGAGTTCCCTTTGTGGCTCAGTGGTTAACGAATCCGACTAGGAGGTTTGCAGGTTCGATCCCTGGCCTCGCTCAGTGGGTTAAAGACTGGGCATTGCGCTGAGCTGTGGTGTAGGTTGCAGACGCGGCTCGGATCCCGCGTTGCTGTGGCTGTGGCGAAGGCCGGCAGCTACAGCTCCTGTTAGACCCCTAGCCTGGGAACCTCCATATGCCGCGGGTGCAGCTCTAGATAAAAAAGGCAAAAGGACAAAAAAAGACAAAAAAAAGGTAGTAGCTACTGCTTCCTGAACACCTCCTGTGTACAGACACTATGGGGAAAACATCACCGGAACTTTGCCATATCTGTGCAAGACCTGTATCGTTGTCCCCTCCTTAGAGAAGAGCAAATAAAGGCCTGAGAGGTTGGGAGACATATCCAGGGCCTCACAGATGGTGCTCGAAGAGCTGGGATTCAGACTTGACGTCACCCCAGCAGCAAAGCCCCTGCTTTTCATTCTGTGCTGAATTCTGGCTTCGCCACACTCCGGTTGATGATTTCCGGTGCAGATGAGCCCGCAGGAAGGGAAGGCCTGCGCTGGCTCCAGACAACGGCGACTCAGCGTTCGCATCTCCCCTGCTGAAGGTGGCCCGACCCCTATTCCAGCTGCCCTGTTTGTCTGCCCCTCGGTTATGTTCTCAAGAGATGGGGAGACCCGGCGCGAGGTGGGGGGTGTCTGAGGACAGGAGGGCGCGTTGTTCAGCTGCATCCAGGAGCAGAAGACACCCTCTTGTGACGGAAGAGAACCTGTGTTTGCAGATCCCTTCCCCCTGGAAAGGTTCAAAGTGTCTTATAACCGTGACCGCTTCATTCCTCAAAACATCCTGTCGAAGTGGGTGTCAACTGCTGTGTAGCTGTTTCGCAGATGGAGAAACCACAGCACAAGGAGACGAGACAAACTCAGCCCAGGCTAAAGAAAAAAGCCCAGGTTTCTAGACTCAGCGCAGACATCAAACTGCGAGAGAAGGCAGTTACTCCAGAGGCTCAAAACAGTTTTTAAGGTAATATAAGCAGACTCATCTCCCAAGGAAGTTACGGGAGACCGTTTGAAAATGCTTAATTTTTTATGGAAGCAATGGGTGGGCTGTGTGTTTCATGAAAAAAAAAATGGACACTAATTTTTGCTGTTTCGATTGTAATTATTGAGCTGACGGAATGGGTGAATTCTGAGTTCTGGACTTGGCTGCACGGCAGCTGAAGGCTGACTTTTTCAAATCGAGAAGCTCGGAGTCAAAGCCAACGGTGAATGTTTCCCCCCTGAGATCATGTGGCTTAAATAATCGCAACAGACAAGCAGAAGCATTTCCACTTCGCTGGGACCCAGGACTTACAGGAAATTACTCTTCTGCATGTCTGATCACTATGGAAATTGATTTTATGCAGAGAGCTAAAAGTACACAGACCCAGGACCACGTGCCTCCGTATCTGTGCTGGTGAGCGGTCTTTCCGCCTCCTTACTGAGGCCTTCTGGTTATCTGGGTATCTGGCCGGAGAGCTCCCTGCCTGTAACTCCTACGTCCTGTAACACAACTCGCAGTTTTAGGAGTGGGGTCTGCAGACCCTGTGAGCTCGAAATGTGGTCACATGTAGCTGGTACCGCAGAGGACAGAATGTGCCGACCATCCTGAATGACAGTGCTTAGAAAAGTAAGCTGTGTGGAGTCCCCGTCGTGGTTCAGCGGAAACGAATCCAACTAGGAACCATGAGGTGGCGGGTTCGATCCCTGGCCTCGCTTCAGTGGGTTAAGGATCCGGCATTGCCGTGAGCTGTGGTGTAGGTCGCAAACTCGACTCGGATCCCGAGTTGCTGTGGCTGTGGCGTAGGCCGGCCGCTGTAGCTCTGATTTGGACCCTAGCCTGGGAACCTCCATATGCTGCAGGTGCAGCCCAAAAAAGATAAAAAAAGAAAAATAATACTTTCAGGCCAATAAAGAGACCCACTGCTCTTTGTTTCATGAAACAGACCCGGGCGTACGTAAAAACGGTATCTAGGGTGCTGTGCTGCTCGCTTTCCGTTGACTTCGGAGGGCGGAGTGACAAGGACAGGGAGGTGACGCTTAGCCCCTATCTGCTGCTTGTGCCTATTAACTGGTCGCTGATCAGGAGGAAGGTCTTTATCACCCTGGGCTCTGTCTCCGGCCTCTTGAGATTGTCAGGATCACGTTCCTATCTGCACCCCTGAAGGAAAGAACCGGCCCCGGTGACGCCCACAGGAAGTGAGTGAGGATGGAAGGAACTTGGAAAGTGCAGTTTTAGAGGGACACGGGCTTGGGGGGGGGGGGGATCCTGCTCAGACTCTGAAAATGCTCTTGTTCTGGAATGCACTGGACATTTCATATGGGTTCTTTTTTTTTTTTGTCTTTTTGCCTTTACGCAGAGCCACACCCGCGGCATATGGAGGTTCCCAGGCTAGGGGTCTAACAGGAGCTGTAGCTGCCGGCCGCGAAGGCAACCTACACCACAGCTCACGGCAACGCCGGACCCTTAACCCACTAAGCAAGGCCAGGGATCGAACCCACAACCTCATGGTTCTTAGTTGGATTCGTTAACCACTGAGCCACGACTGAGCCACGACGGGAACTCCTCATATGGGTTCTTAAATTCAGCAATTTATGTTTTAAGTTCCCTCCCCACGTGTGGATACAAATCGTGTATGTCTCAAAGCTTTGCACACAGTTAACTTTTTTTTTTTAAAGGGCCACACCGCGGCATATGGAAGTTCCCAGGCTAGGGGTTGAATCGGAGCTGCAACTGCCGGCCTACACCACAGCCACAGCAACGCCACATCCAAGCCACATTTGTGACCTACACCCACAGCTCATGACAATGCTCCTAAATCCACTGAGCGAAGCTGGAACCGAACCCACGTCTTCATGGATACTAGTCGGATTCGCAGCCCGCTGAGCCACAACGGGAACTCCAAGTTATTTCTTTTCTGGATCAGGACAAGTCATTTGCGCTTGGGCAGATCAGGAAGAATGCTAAGGTCACCTTTACAACCGAGTACTCCCCAGCTCCGTAGGGGAGGAAAAGTACAGAATTAAAACAAACAGAGGAATGTGCACAGGCAAACATAATAACTGATGATCAAAGACAGACCCGGCAGCTGCTGACACCACTGGAATATCAGGTGGGCAAGGCAGGCTGGACGGGGTACTCCTTGGGGTGCTTTTCTGCCAGGGCAGACCGGCGCCCGGGATTATCTGCATCTCCTTGTAAGCACTTCTAGCTTTTTTTGTCTCTTGGTCTCATGTGCGTGGAAACAGAAACCTCACACTGGAAATGTCTACAACACGGCCGCCTCATCTCCCTGCCCCCGCGTTCGAACGCTTTCCCTTCCAGCCCCTCCGCCTCATACTCATTCCTGAGATAGGACACCTGCTGCCTGGATGTCCAGGGCAACTCTACTCGGTGTGTAACTGAGTGGCCGAGAGAGAAAGGTCAGGTCGTGCTGGACTCCTTTTTTCAGCTTTCACAACCAATCAGCCAAGTTTTTGCCTTTTTAAATTTTTTAATTTTTTTTAGGGCTGCACCTGTGGCGTATGGAGGTCCCCCAGGCTAGGGGTCGAATCGGAGCTACACCTGCTGGCCTAGACTGCAGCCACAGCAATGTGGGATCCAAGGCGCATCTGTGACCTACACCGCAGCCCAAGGCAATGCTGGATCCTTAACCCACTGAGCAAGGCCAGGGATCGAACCTCTATCCTCATGGATACTAGCTGGGTTCGCTACCACTGAGCCATAACAGGAACTCCTAATCAACCAAGTCTTAACCGTGGCACCCGTGGAACATTCTGCAGATCTGTTCATTACTCTCAAAGATGGCCGCTGCCACCGCCACCATCCCCCACCCCCCACCCCGCCGTGGTGCTGGCTCTAGATCGCGTGAATGCAATGCTGCATCACTTTCTATCGGTCTCCGCCCTCCATCTTCCACACTGAGGATCTTTCCAGGCTATGGATGCCACGCCCCCACTGAAAACCTTCACCAGCACCTCCTCCCTGGAAGAGTCGAGGCTAGGACCAGGGCCTCGAAGCTCATCAGAGCTCTTCCCGCCCGGAGTCACGTCCTGCTTCACGTACATCTTCAGCAGTCGACTAGGAGCTCCCCGAGGGCCAGACAAGGAATTGATTCCTTTCTGTTGCCTAGTGTCCAGCCTAAAGCCTGGTAAGGGGGCACTCCACAGAGGATGCTGAATTCATCCAAGCAAGAAAACAACGGAAAGGCAGTGCGACGCAGGCGTGCCGGTCCCGGGACAGTAACTGACTGGTCAAATCTGAAAACCTCTGCCCTGCTCAGAACAGCTCACGTACCTAACAGATGTGCCTGGGGTTCCGTTTGCGATGGGGCCAAAGATGAGAGGCTCTGGGGGTAGGTGTGGGGCTTTGGAGACCTGGGTAAAATCGGTACAACATGCTGTGTAGGTAAAAGGGTGAACGGTCTGCCTTAATAACTGGATTCAATTTTTGTTTTTTTTTTTTTCATTTTGCTTTTTTCTAGGGCCGCACTCGCGGCATATGGAGGTTCCCAGGCTAGGGGTCTAATCGGAGCTGTAGCCGCCGGCCTTCGCCACAGCCACGCGGGTTCCGAGCCGCGTCTGCAACCTACACCACAGCTCACGGCAACGCCGGATCCTTAACCCACTGAGCGAGGCCAGGGATCGAACCCGCAACCTCATGGTTCCTAGTTGGATTCGTTAACCACTGAGCCACGACGGGCACTCCATCAATTCTTGAGATTAGTTAGCAGGAAAGAAGATGTTCGAGTTTCCAAATCTATTCTAGTATACTGGCTCAAATACCTTGACTATAGGAATGAAATCTCTTTAAGTCTTCAGGAGAATTTTAAAAAGAAGCTTAAATTAAGCCTGCTCGTGAGAACATGGTCCTAACTGGGAGACGCACCCTCTCAAAGAGCGAATGACGGGAGGTGGTCGGTAGCCATCTTTAAATAGATAGGCTGCTCTTCCCGTCATGGCTCACTGGTCAATGTACCCAACTAGGGATGCGGGTTCGATCCCTGGCCTCGCTCAGTGAGTCAAGGAACTGGCGTTGCCATGAGCTGTGGTGTAGGTTGCAGATACAGCTCAGATCCGCGTGGCTGTGGCTGTGGTGCAGGCTGGCAGCTGTAGCTCCGGTTGGACCCCTAGCCTGGGAGCCTCCAGATGCTGTGGATTCGGCCCTAAAAAGATAAAAAACAAATAAATAAAAGACAAAAACAACAAAAAATTGAGATGCCGCTCTTAACCTCCACATTCACAACAAAAGTCACTTTGTGGGTCCACTTTGTGCCCCTCAAAAAATCTTCACAATGATAACAAGCCAGGTCTCCAGAGCCCGAGGGCTCGGGGGCCACCTAGATGAACTCCACAAACTTAATAGGAAGAGGATGAACGGAAGACCCCCCCAGACTAAAAATGCACTTGGTCGCTTCCCTGAAAATGACTCTATTTGTGCCCTAAGAAGTTCTTCCGAAAGAATGCAGAGTCACCATTCAGAAGCAGACTTCGGAAACAGCCTAAGGAGGTAATACACCCTTTCAATTAATTCTCTTTCTCCTTCTTCTACCTTAGTTTCTAAGAAAATGGCTCTATTCTCTTCGAGGACCCGAAAAGTTATTTCAGGGCAGGTACAGAAGGAAAGAAAAATCCTCGCAAGTAAACTGTTGTTCTTGACCTTAGGAACAGTGGTCACGTCTGATGTGATTTTTTGAATGAAGAAAACCCATATTATCTACTTTCCAAAAAAAAAAAATGTAAATCTGAAACTTTTCAGACATTCCAGAACAAAACAAGCCACCCTAACTTCTGGAACTTTTCTCTCCTCCATTCTTTTCCAGTGTAGCTGAGGCTTGCCCCCTACACCCCAGTCGGGGCTCGGACTCTGGGCTCCCTGGCTGTGTATGCCGGTTCCCACTATCCATATTTCCAATAAGTTCGGGTCTAGTTGCTTGTCCCAGGACTCCCGCCGGCTGGGCCAGGTCCCTCCTCTGTTCTGGGTTGTAACAAGCCAAGCAACGGCAGAGTCATTTTTGACATTAAAAGTAACACTGGGCCCTTAGGTCCTAAACTGGTCCTCACCTTTTTTCTTCTGGGGTGTCCTCCAACAGCATTTGAAGGAAATCCTGGAATTAGAAAAAAAGCAAAGCATTAAAGCTGTCCATCGATAAATAACCCCGTCCGGAGTCAGGCCAGTGACTGAGTTTTCCCAGCTGCCAGCGGCTCACCTGCTAAGGAAGGCAGGCAGAGGCTGAATTATTAGGCTATAGACTCAATTTATTAATTGACTGGGGCTTCAATCCAACCAGTTAAAGAGATTTATTTTTGTAAAAACCACAAGCAAACTGAAAAAAGGAAGGTCTGCTATTTTGACCCGACCCAAGGGTTTATTTCGTTTTGTGCTTCAGTGTTTTCCAAAGGCGGGCCACAGCGTGAAGCGCTCTGTCTCTTTACTGCTCTCCTCTTCAAGCGCTTGCCCTAACGATCCGCGTACACCCTGAATAATCTCAACTCGGAGAGGCTACTAACTAGAGGCTTTTTTTTTTTTTTGGCATTGTGCTATGGAAAGACAAAGACCAAAACCAAGACAATTAGTATCCCCACGGAGGAAAAAAAAGACGTCATGATTTTAAAAATAGTTCCCGGGTCCCTACCTCCATCTGCAGCCTCTTCTGGCGCCACTATGCAAGTCCTCCATTGTTTGACATTTAAGATGTTTCAAGAATAGATTTTTTTTTTAAATCTAAAGGCATGACAACGCACGCACACCCATTTTATCCTTTACTTGGAAAATGGAAAATCTCAAACACATTCAACAGTAGCCCCAAAAAAATGCAATTAACCTTCATATAGCCATGGACCCAAAGCCACTGTGCCCCATCCATTAACGGCTTCCTGTACGATTTAGAAGTAAATCCCAAACATCATGTCATTTCATCAATGTTTCAGTAAATACCTCTAAAAGATAAGGACTTTTAAAAAACATAACTGCAATACCATAAGATGTAAAAAATATTCACATATGAATGCTCAAAATCATACTTATTTTTAATTTGCACCTTGACTATTGCAACCAACCTTTTCAGCTCCTCTGACTCTAGAATCTTGATTTGGTCTCAAATAGGTTTGTGTGATAAAATACAAGATGCCCAGTTAAACTGGGGGCATACACTAAAAATTTATTTGTTGCTTATTTGAGGTTCTAATGGAAAGGGAGGTTGTGCATGTTTTCTTTTTTTAAAGGAGAGGTGCTTTTGGTAATAGGATTGGTTATTTTTAGGCTCAAGAAGGCCTTTTTTTTTTTTTTGGCTTTTTAGGATCACATGTGTGACATATGGAAGTTCCCAGACTAGGATTCGAATCTGAGCTACAGCTGCTGCTCTGCATACACCACAGCCACGGCAATGAGGGATCCGAGCTGCATCTGCGACCTACACCACAACTCATGGCGATGCCGGGTACTTAACCCACTGAGAGAGGCCAGGGATCGAACCTTCAACCTCATGGATACTAGTTGGGTTCTAAGCCACAATGGGAACGCCAAAGCTGTGCATTTTTATTTGCTAAGTGGGTAAAACCTCCTGTGTCAACCTCCCCTCATCTAAAGGCTTGATAAGATAACTCTGTATAAACACAGAACACGAAACAAACAAGAAGAATATTAAACTCCTGAGGGACTCGATATTGAACAATAAAATAAGATCTATACTTGAAGGTTTTCTTTTAATAAATTGAAAATAACCTTTTAAACTGTTCCTTTGAAGAGGGCCCATGTGTAAACCCAGATGACCAAATCTGACTCTGCCAAGTGAGCGTTCCTTGGGATTGAAGCCCCCCCACAACCAAGTCTGCACGTTCAAGGTCAGCACGGAGCTCTGATGAGAACCATTTAACTCAGAGGGTGAGATGGAAGCAGCAGTGCAGACCATTATATTACAAACAGATGGACTTACAGAGGAGTAGAAATCTGCAAACAATTTGTATGACAAGGTGTTCTTTTTCCATCATGGCACTAAGCACAGCCATCACTACACCGGTGAAGCCAGCTGTCCCTTTCTATGTGTTCATGGGTGGTTAGGTCCATTTCTTCCAGAGGCAAAGTCTATTAAAAGCACTCATGAAAGATTTACTTCTTATGACCTCTATTCTCCTTCTAAGACTTTACTTGCCTATTGCTGCTTCATTCAAAAAAAAAAAAAAAAGAAATACAAATAATATTAAAAACATGTATCGTGCACCCCAACGTTCACAGCAGCACTTTTTACAATAACCAAGACATGGAAAGAGCCTAAGTGCCCATCGGCAGAGGAATGGATAAAGAAGATGTGGTGTATTTATACAACGGAATACTATTCAGCCATTAAGAAGCATAAAATAATACCATTTACAGCAACATGAATGGACCTAGAGATTATCGTACTAAGTGAAGTAAGTCAGACAAAGACAGATATCATAGGCTATCATTTGTATGTGTAATCTAAAAAAAAAAAAGATCCAAATAAATGAATTTATTTATAGAACAGAAACAGGCTCCCAGACATAGAAACCAAACTTAAGAGTTACCAAAGGGGAAAGAGGCGGGGGGATAAAGTAGCAGACACACACTGCAATGTACAAAGCAGATAAACGACAAGGTCCTGCTGTACAGCACAGGGAATTATAGTCAATATCTTGTAATAAACTCTAAGGGAAAAGAATCTGAGAAAGAATACATATCTGAATCACTTTGCTGTACACCAGAAACAGACACAACCCTGTAAATCAGCTATACTCCAATTAAAAACAAAACAAAACAAAAACATGAATCAGCCAAAATGGAAGGGGACAACCCCAAAGAGAATAATGCCTCGCATCTGAAGCCCTTCCTTGCACCTGCAGTAGGTATATGAAAAACAAATAACAAGGAAACAAGATTAATATTTAGAATTATTATTAGTAGTTGTAGAATTAATTTGGATTGAGGTTCTTAAGAGTCAATATTTTTATTATTTTAATAATTATTTTGTCAAAAAGTCAAATGAGAAATCAATTTTTCACAATCTATTATGAGATTACTTTGCAAAGATCTCAATGGCTTAATAACAGAATTCTTGCTTCTTAAAAAATCCAAGTACTGTCATTATAATTTCTTACTAATTTTACTTCATTATCTCCTTAGAGTCCATATCAACTTATCCAGTATTTGTCCAGTAATTTATGCTCAATTATGTGTGTATGAGGAAGGGATTATATTAACTCAATGGCAAGGGGGAGAATTTAATTTCATGAGAAGCAGGAAATCCAGAGTTCATCTTAATGCTGCATTTTTGCGTTTCCCAATGACAACTGGATCTGTCGTTACAAAACTGCAGAGAACAAGTTTCAGATTTTATGTGAACACAAGAGAAGTGCAGGAGGTCCCTAAGAAACTCTACTTCATTTTTTTTTCTTTTCTTTTTAGGGCCACACCTGCAGCATTCGGAGGTTCCCAGGCTAGGGGTCGAATCGGAGCTGTAGCCGCTGGCCTACACAACAGCCATAGCAACGCGGGATTCGAGCCAAGTCTGTGATCTACACCACAGCTCACGACAACACTGGATCCCTAACCATACTGAGCGAGGCCAGGGATCGAACCCAAGACCTCAAGGTTCCTAGCCGGATTCGTTTCCGCTGTGCCACGACGGGAACTCCTGCTTCATTTTTTAAGAAAGATAACTGTCCCACTTCTTAGCAGGTGGCCATCTGCCTCTTCCTGCCTCAAAGCCGAGACCTGCAGGCCACACAGCAGCCAGCTGGGGGCTGCCAACCAAAGCTGGAGACAATGGGTCTACAGTATCACACCAGGTCACAAAAACTCAATACCTCGAGCGGCACTAAGACGTGCTACCTGTATTTTTACAGGCTATTTTCCACAGTGCCAAGTGTTCGTCTGTCCTGTGCTCCATCCAATCCAAGAAGACTCTTGGTCTCATAGAGGCAGCCTTGTACCATCGGTGGAGTCAACTCAACTGGCCCTTCTTACTTCTGTCATAGACAGAATCTTAGCCACAAAATGCTAGTTTTCCTGGTTCTATTCGTAAATTGGCATCTACCCCTGGAGTGAACTCATCAGAGCTTCTTCCCCCATTCTCCACAGTAGGATGACCTGCAAAGAACCATGCACCTGACTCTTCCATCCCTTACCACTCCCTCTCAGGTCTTTCACCTGCCTTCATCTTCCCTTCAGCGTGCTGGCACTTTTAAAGATGCAACGTGCAAATCTCAACTGGACAAGGAGGGCTTTCCTTCAAAGCTGATTCTAGGATCATCGACAGGATCTAGGACGCTGACACCGCTCTCGGATCGCTGACAAAGTCACCTAGCAACAAATGCGAGGGGTCTCGGGTTCTCATCACTACTGTACACCAGTTTTGCCAAAGGCAAAAGCAACAAGAACAATAATCCTGCTGTTTTTGACAGCGGGTTGGGGTGAAATTTTATCTGTATCCTTGGCAATTGTTAGGAGCCCAGACCCCAATTTAAAAAAAAAAAAGAAAAAGGGAGGATTTTTTTTTTCATTCCCTACTCTCCGAATAATCTGTATACAAATCAGGTCAGCCCGAGACGGCTTATTTTGATTATCACCTAACAACGTTAAATTAAACATTATGATTTAAAAAAAAAAAAAATGCTAATTTGGGCACATGGCTTATTTGGTAATTATTTGGTGGTCCTGGTGAAAATATTCAACAAAAAACAGATGCAAGTAGATTCTACTAAACTGACACTGGCTTGATAATTACACAGGATTAGGAATTTCTGTCAGAGGTTTGATGAATAATTGCCATGGTCCCAGGGAGGAGGAGGTCGGAGAAGCAAAACAGAGAATCACAATGTCGACATGAGGACAGCGCTGGCAGGATAAGAACACAGAAGAAGTGAAACGCTGAGGAGTAAGTCATTGTCAAGTTCAAGAGAGCAGGTTCGGCTGGGAGGCAGAAAGATGGTAATTCTGAATTGCTGAGCAGATGGGTTATTGGAAAAGGAGAGGATTCAAAAGTAAATCAGAAAAAGAAGAAAACCGAGGAACTTCTGAATAAAGAAACTGAATCACGGCTTTCCTCCTCCGTAACTAACGAAGCAATATAAACAAAAGCACAATCCATTAAAAAAAAAAAAAGTCAGCAAAAACTCCTCCAGCAGCAGCCAAACAGGGAAAGAAAGTACAGCCTGTGGCATAAACTTCAAAGAGACAACTAAAGAAAGAAACACAAGATTCCAACACAGCCTCCCACCCTCCCTCTGTCCCACCCCCTCCCCTCGTGCTTGGCATTAGTGGGACTGCTGAAGTGCCCAAACCTCACAAATTCTCACAAATACCCACCCTTTGGAAAGAAACTGGAATATCTTTACTTTTCCTCTTTTTTTTTTTTTTTTTTTTTGATGGTGGAGGGACTGAAAATGTTCGCTTGAGTGAGATGAGCCAAACCTAGGAAGTAAGCAACCGAGGATGATGCTTTCATGAACTGCATAGGTTTCGGGGCTCTAAGCTGAACTGCGGGAACCTGCAATGCAGGAAAATGCTGGACCCAAATCAGCTGGCGGAGCCCAAGTCTCGCGACAAAAGGCTGTACACAGCTCTAAGGAGGCTCTTCCCTTCTGTCCCCACCATGCACAGCATCCAGGCTTTAAACTATAGTTCAGAGGGGAAGAAAAACATGCCTAAGACAAGCTGCGAAAGAAATCAAGGATAATGTTCCAATACACATAGGAATAAATACGAGGTCGGGACAGTGCAACTCATGCTGAGAATGAGCAAGAGAAAAAGTATGGCAGCGAGGCAAACTAATACAACAAAGACCTACATAAAGAGAAAGACGGAAATAAGAAGCATAGCCTAAAAGACAAGGAATCCAGTCTTGAAGAAAACATCATCTAAGGGACAGAAGAAAATTCTCCGCAAACGCTTTCTACTAAAATATATATGAAAATAAAATGATAGGAACATAAGTTCGGTAAAATGAAAGCTCAAAGACAAGACAACAAAACAGCAACATGAGATGAAAAGAGAGATTTCAAAGCAAAGGGAATAACTTAGGGACCAAAATAATCTACTATGGAGCATTAATAAAATAGAAAGACACAACCATTGAAGAAAGTATTAATAATAATGTTATAATAATAAACATTAATAGTAAAATAATAATATTGCTTGAGATAAACATATATCATGAAGGACAAAAAGACAAAAGCAACTGCAAAATAACAAGTATGGAGGACAAAGATGATAAGATAACCTGTAACCCTGAAATTAAGAACACTGAAGAGGAAAAAAAAAAAAATGAATGCGCTCAAAGATATAATTCAGACAATTTTACTGAAAGAAGTATGAATAGACCATGAGACTCTAAATGCACACTGTTTTCCAGGAAAAAAAAACTGATGCAGACTCATGGACACCAAGCCATTTTGATTAAATTACTAAACATCAAAGATAAAGAATTCTTCTGTCATCTGAGTGGTCTAAAGAGGAAAAAAACGGACTGACTTCAAAAGTTTCAACAGCAGTATTTAATCCAGAAGGCAGCTGAGAAATAGCCACAAAGTTCTGAGGAAATGAAAACATGACCCAAGAATATTATACCCAACCAGTTTGTAATTCAAATATAAAGGCAACAGGCAAACATTCTCAAGCAACTTGAACATCAATTTGATAATGAAATTTAGCCAACAAAGAGCTGAGTCAAAATAAACCATTCTTGAATATAGCAACACGGTAAATGACTGGTTATGAATACTGAAAGCCTTTAAATACAGAGCTAGGACTACACAACTGTGAAAATTACAGTTACAGCACACGCTATAAATAATATAAACCTCAACTATGTCAAATATTAATCAAGAAAAATCCAGGGAGTTCCCTGGTGGCCTGGTGGTTAAGGATCCTGCAATGTCACAGCAGTGACCTGAGCTATAGCAATGTGGCCAGAAATTCCATAGGGAAATCTATTCAGTATTCTGTAGTGACCTACATGGGAAAAGAATCTGAAAAGTGTAAATAATTCACACTGCTGTACCCCTGATACTGTAAATCAACTACACACCAGTAAAGGTTTTTTTTTCTTTTTCTTTTTAGGGCTGAACCTACAGCAAATGGAAGTTCCCAGGCTAGGAGTCAGATTGGCCTGTGCCACAGCCACAGCCATGCCAGATCTGAGTCACTTTTGTGATGTACACCACAGCTCACGGCAACACGGGATCCTTCACCTACTGAGCGAGGCCAGAGAGTGAACCCACATCCTCATGGACATCAGTCGGGTTCTTCACCTACTGAGCCACAACGGGAACTCCACCCATAAAATGTAATTTAAAAAAAAGAAAAATCTAGAATTAGGGAAAAGTAGTTGAAGTACATAACTATCGATTTCCTCATCTATATTAAACTGATGCTTTCTAAAAATTAGATATATATCTAAAAGAGAAAAAAATAACGATTTCAACTTGCTAAATATTTTTTTGTAATTGTGCTTATTCACCATAGAAGAATCTTTTAGGAAATGAGCTCTCTACGGTTATTTAAAGTTCAAGAAAGTCTTTTATATTCACTTCTGTTTTTTTTTTTTGTTCGTTAAATTGAAGTAAAATAAAATGTAAAACATTTCATCCAAAGCATGTATAATATCCTATTTCTATAAAATTATTTCTAAACATATCTTTGTGCCTACACATGTGGGTACATTCGCACACAAACATATACATCTATACCATATACTCCTATACACACAGATGGGTATACGTATCATATATAATACACAGAAAGAAAGAAATAGAGAGCTCAATGTCTAGAATAATATTCTCCTAATAGTAATTACAGGTATTTGTGGATGATGATATTTTGCATTCTTCTTTGTACTTTTCTGTATTGCTTATTAAACTTTTTAATAACAAGCATGTATCAGTTGAAAATGCAGTAAGTTCAAAACTTACTGTGGGACTAACAGAAGAACAGAATAGAGATTAATGGAACAGAATGAAGAGTCCAGAAATAAACTCTTTTATGATCAATTGATTTTCAACAAGGGTGCCAAGACAATTCAATGATAGGAAAGAACGGTCTTTTTACAAACGGTCTTGAGGCAACTGGATATTCACATGCAAAAGAATGAAGTTGGCCCGTGTACCTCACACCATATAAAGAAATTAACTCAAAATGGATAAGAGAGGAGTTCCTGTTGTGGCTCAGAGGAAACGAATCTAACAGCCATGAGGACGCAGGTTCAATCCCTGGCCTCACTCGGTGGGTTAAGGATCTGGCATTGCCATGAGCTGTGGTGTAGGCCAGTGGCTACAGCTCCAATTTGACCCCTAGCCTGGGAACCTCCATGTGCTGCAGGTGCAGCCCTAAAAAGAAAAAAAAAAAAGAAAAATGGATAAGAGACCTAAATATAAAAGCTAAAAAACTACAAAGCCCTTTCAACAAAACATAGGAGTAACTTTTATTTATTTTTTTATTTTCTTGTCTTTTTGTCTTCTTAGGGCCACACCCACAGCATATGGAGGTTCCCAGGCTAGGGGTCTAATTGGAGCTGTAGCCACCAGCCTACACCACAGCCACAGCAATGCCAGATCCGAGCTGAGTAGGTGACCTACACCACAGCTCACGGCAACACCAGATCCTTGACCCACTGAGCAAGGCCAGGGATTGAACCTGCAACCTCATGGTTCCTAGTCAGATTAGTTTCTGCTGCACCATGATGGGAACTCCAGGAGTAACTTTTAATTAGGCAAGAAAATGTTTGCAAATCATATGTCTGATAAGGAACTTGAATCTAGAATATATAAAGTACTCTTACAACTCAATAATAAAAGACAACCCAAATAAAAAAATCAGCAGAGGATCTCAATAGACACTATTCCAAAAAAAAAGATACATAAATGTCCAATAAGTCCATGAAAAAATGTTCAACATAAATAGCTACCAGAAAAAAGCAAATTAAAACCACAATGAGGAGTTCCCATCGTGGCGCAGTGGTTAACGAATCAGACTAGGAACCATGAGGATGCAGGTTCGATCCCTGGCCTTGCTCAGTGGGTTGACGATCCAGCGTTGCCGTGAGCTGTGGTGTAGGTCGCAGACGCGGCTCGGATCCTGCATTGCTGTGGCTGCAGCGTAGGCCAGTGGCTACAGCTCCGATTGGACCCCTAGCTTTGGAAACTCCACATGCCGCGAGTGCGGCCCTAAAATGACAAAAGGCAAAAAAAAAACCCAAAAAACCCCACAATGAGATACTGCTTCAAACCCACTATAATGGCTATTATTAAAAAAAAACAAGTGTTGGTGAGGATGTGGAGAAACTGGAACACTTGTGCAATGCTGGTGAGGATGGAAAATGGTACAACCCTTATGGAAAGTAGTATGGCAGTTGCTCAAAAAACTCGAATCACTGTACAATCTAGCAAATACACCTCTGGGTATATATTCAAAAGAATTCAAAGCAGGGATTTGAACAGGTATTTGTATGCTAATGTTCATAGGAACATTATTCACAAGAGCCACGAGGTGTAAATAACCCAAGTGTCCATTAACAGATGAACAGACAAACCAAGTATGTGGTATATACATAAAATCGAATATTGAGTCTTAAAAAGGAAGGGGATACTAAAGAAGCCATAATATGTATGAACCTTGAAGACATTTTGCTAAGTGAAATACACAGATACAACAGGACAAATACTGTATTATTCCATTTGTCTGAATTGTAGTCAAACAGACAGAAAGTAGAATGGTGGTTGCCAGGGGCTGGGGGAGTGGAGCGTGTGAAGTTATTGTTTAACGGATACAAGTTTCATTTGGGGAAGATTAAAATGTTCTGGAGATGCATGGCGGTGACAGTTGCACAACAATGTGAATGCACTTCTTTTTTTTTTTTTGGTTTTGGTCTTTCAACTCTAGTTTTATTTGTATTTTTTGATTTTTAAATTAAAGTATAGTTGGAGTTCCCGTCGTGGCACAGAGGTTAATGAATCCGACTAGGAACCAAGAGGTTGCAGGTTTGATCCTTGGCCTTGCTCAGTGGGTTAAGGATCTGGCATTGCTGTGAGCTGTGGTGTAGGTTGCAGACGCAGCTTGGATCCCGCATTGCTGTGGCTGTGGCGAAGGCCGGCGGCTACAGCTCCTGTTAGACCCCTAGCCTGGGAACTTCCATATACCACGGGTGCGGCCCTAAAAAAAAATAAATAAATAAAAAAAATAAACTAAAGTATAGTTGATTTACAGCATGGTGTCAATTTCTGCTATACAGCAAAGTGACCCAATCATACACACACGTATATATATATTCCTCATAGTCTCTTCTCTCAGAAGAGACTGGATACAGTTTCCTATGCTATACAGTAGGTCCTCACTGCGTATCCATCCTAAACGTGATAGTTCGCATGTACCAACCCCAAACGCCCCATCCATCGCACTTCCTCCCCTGCCCCCTTGGCAACCACATGTCTGCTCACCCTGTCGGTGAGTCTCTTTCTGTTCAGTAGACAGGTTCATTTGTGCCATATTTTAGATTCCACATATAAGTGCTATCATATGGCATTTGTCTTTCTCTTTCTGACGTCACTTAGTATGATAATCTCTAGATCCATCATGGCGCTGTAGATGGCATCATTTCATTCATTTTTATGGCTGAGTAGCATTCCAGTCTCTATGTGCTCCTCAGCTACTAGGCCATGAGGGAACTCTGACAATCTTGTGGATAAGCTGACTTGTACACTTCAGAAGGGTGAATTTTATGGTATGCGAATTGCAGCTCAATAAAGCTGTTAGGGAGAAAAAAACAATACAGCTCTAATTCAAAACAGGTAAAAGAAAAACTGAACGAGTCAGTGGAGGGAGCGCTAAATGTTCCATGAAAAGCTGAGACCAGAGCCTCAGAAGTCACGGTAGGGAGTTCCCTTCGTGGCTCATTGGTTAACGAATCCGACTAAGAACCATGAGGTTGCGGGTTCCATCCCTGGCCTTGCTCAGTGGGTTAAGGATCTGGCATTGCCGTGAGCTGTGGTGTAGGTTACAGACGCAGCTCGGATCCCGCGTTGCTGTGGCTGTGGCGAAGGCCGGCGGCTACAGCTCCTGTTAGACCCCTAGCCTGGGAACCTCCATATGCCACGGGTGCGGCTCTAGATAAGGCAAAAAGACAAAAAAAAAAAAAAAAAAGAAGTCACAGTAAGTGCAATGCCCGCCTTTACGGCTGTGGTCTCTTGGTGAGAAGCGGTTTTTAAGCAGTACGGATTCGGCTATTCGGCCAACCAATCGTTTAAGACTCCTGAGCCAGTATTCAAGCTGCCTTTCCAGATACAGGTTTAGGAAGGACCCTTTCTCCCCTCAACAAAAAGAACGTGCACAGGACAGCCATGGATTGCAGTCTGTCCTAAACTACAGGAGATCACCTTCCCAGAAACCCTTTCCTGTGTCCAGGTCATTAACTTCCTATGTTCCCTGCTGCGTTCAATCGCGAATCTTTTCCCTACTTGCTAATACACGATCTAGTCGCCACGTGCCACACCTCCTCCAACTGCACATCGTGGACGCATGAGGACTCGTAAATTACCTGGGAAAGAATCAGCTGCCCGTGGAAGGCCTGCACAAACTTTCTTAGAAATGAAAAATAAGTGTCATCTCCAAGTCTCTTGGCAAGGAACCGGAGGAGGAAATAGCCCTAGAAGAAAGGAAGAAGAAACAAAAGATGCTTATTCATCAGAGAAACTGCTCATAGGAGTTCCCATCGTGACTCAGTGGTAACGAACCTGACTAGTATCTACCCCATGAGGACCTGGGTTGGATCCCTGGCCCCGCTCGGTGTGTAAAGGATCCAGGGTTACCACGGGCTGCAGTGGAGGTGGCAGACGAGGGCTCAGATCTGGCATGGTGGAGGCTGGCAGCTACAGCTCTGACATGACCCCTAGCCTGGGAACTTCCATATGCCACGGGTGTGGCCCTAAAAAAAAAAAAGGAAAAATTGCTTACTTACAAGGTCAACTCTAACTTATCTACCTAGCACACGTTGTGCTCATCTAGAAAATTCCATCTGCCCTGTCCCAGGCGGCTCTTTTTTATATTCTTGACATAAGGTTGAGTCTAGAACTTCAGGACCAACTCCTTTGCTTTCAACTCATCTGTTAATGGCATCGCCGTCTCATTTGTCCTTGGCTTACGTGACGCCTGATGTCCGTCGTGGACTGCGAGGCAAGAGCCCAGCTATCAGCAAAGGCCTTTATACTTCAAATACTTCTCTAGTCTTCCTGTCCTCTAGTTGGAACCTGACAGTGGTGTTAAGATTCTGCTCCTCAAAGCTGACACTTAGCAGGAAGAAGGAAAGTACAGGGCAGGGAAGAGTTCAGCTTCCTTCGATTCATGACTCATTTTTTGGGGTACAACGTGTTTGCATGATCGGACAGTCAGATACCTGCCCAGCCAACTGTCATGACAATGTGGGTGATTTTTGTTTGTTTTGCCCCGATTGTGTTATTAACCTTTACTGTCTACAGGCAGAAGCTAAAAAGTGCTGCACCGCAGTAACGGGCTTCTGCCATTAGACGCGCTTACCTTTAAATAATGAACTTGCATGAAGACCTTCTCTGGATTGAGCCCATGTTTGATGACAGATGAGCCCGAGTCACTCACGTGGCCAGTTTTCTCTTTATTGGGTCTAAAACGAAGCAATAATTTTTTTTTAAGTATAGCACATTCTTAACTAATTAGATCATAAGATCACTTTATTTCTTATTTTCGGAGTTGCTCAACGGCATCTTAATTCTATTCCATAGACCCAGGTATAATTTAAAATGGTTTACATTATAAATTCATATACTGAACAAGGAGGGGTTTATATTTGGGTTGGCAACCTGAGGTTGGCTACTGGCAATATTTTACATCATGGTATCCAAGATTAAAGCTTGCCAGACCCTCAAGGAATCTAAGCTCCAGTATGAATTATTTAAGAAACTATACGCTTTTCTTCTGGTAGGAATGATGGACTGTGAAATGCAATGGAAAACGTAGCTTTACTTGGAAGAGTAAAGAACTTAGATCATTTTCCAGAAACTTCTGAAAGCCCCAATGTTATCCATTTCTCTTGATTTGCATTCAGTAATTAAGGCTCCCTTAAGAAATATTTGTCTCCTGAAGCCATTTTAGACTCAAAAGAAAAAAAAAAATGCCACGGAGCCCCATGTTTTCAGAACAGGCAGAGACATTAGTAATCACATACTTCAACCGCCTCTTTTCACAAATGGGGGAAACAGGCACATGGAAATTAAATCTGTATCCAAGGGCTCATGGCTTGTTTTGATTCATGTGACATTCAGGATCGAAACAAATGTCTCCTTATATATCTATTGGAGAGTTTTTCCATTATACTCTATAGTTTTAAGTATTATTATTATTTTTTTTTTCTTTTTAGGGCCACACGTGCAGCATACGGAAGTTCCCAGGCTAGGGGTCAAATTGGAGCTGTAGCTGCCAGCCTGTGCCACAGTCACAACATCGCCAGATCCAAGCCGTGTCTGCGACCTACACCACAGCTCAGGCAACACCAGATCCTTAACCCACTGAGCGAAGCCAGGGATCGGACCCGCGTCCTCATGAATACTAGGACTAGTCAGATTCGATTCTGTTGAACCACGACGGGAACTCCGGCTTTCAGTACTATTAGAAATTATTTCAGGAGTTCCCTCTGTGGCACAATGGGATCGGCGGTGATGTCCGCAGTCGCCAGGATGCAGGTTTGTCCCCTGACCCAGGGGGTTAAAGGGTCTGACATTGCTGCAGCTGCAGCATCGGGTGCAACTGCGACTCCGATCTCTGGCCTGGGAACTCCATATGCTGTGGGGCGGCCAGGAAAGCAAAACAGATATTTTAATAAAATACAGTTGTGGTGTAGTGATGCTTCAACAGCCAACCAAAAACCGAAATAAGTGACAAGGTACTTGCAGCTTTTAGCTGATCAAAAACCAGTCACCTATTGGACAAGCATTGAAGAGCATGTGGTAGGGTGAGGGGAAGGCAGGGCTGACAAGAAGGGCTGGCACATCAGAAAGGAGGGGGTTATTTTTATTTTATTTAATTAATTAATTAATTTATTTTTGTCTTTTTGCCTTTATGTAGAGCCACACCAACGGCATATGGAGGTTCCCAGGCTAGGGGTCTAACAGGAGCTGTAGCCACCGGCCTTCGCCACTATTTTTATTTTTATTTATTTGTTGGTTTTTAAAATTTTATTGAAATATAGTTGATTACAGGGTTGTGTTAATTTCTGCTGTACAGCAAAGAGTCTCAGTCATACACGTGTGTGTGTGTGTGTGTGTGTGTGTGTGTGTGTGTATGCTTTTTCATATTCTTTTCCATTATGGTTTATTATAGGATATTGAATAGAGTTCCCTGTGCTATACAGTAGGACCTTATTGTTTATCCATCCAAAGAGAATGGTTTGCCTCTGCTAATCCCAAAGTCCCAGTCCATTGCTCCCCTCCCATCCTGCCTTGGCAACCACAAGTCTGTTCTCTGTGTCTGTGAGTCTGTTTCTCTTTTGTAGATAAGCTCGTCTGTGTCATAATTTAAATTCCACATATAAGTGATACATGGTATTTGTCTTTCTCTTTCTGCCTTACTTAATATGAGGATCTCTAGGTCCATCTGTGTCGCTGCAAATGGCATTATTTCATCCTTTTTTATGGCTGAGTAGTATTTCACTGTATATACAGAATGGGGTTACAAGGTCCACAGCTTTTAGAATCCAAGAGACCTAGTGTCGACTTTTATTCCTACTACTAACTACCTATTACTTACTTGCAGGTTACTTTAATCTTCAATTTGCTCACTTGTAACACAGGAATAACCTTACCTACCTCCCCAGGTCCCGTGGGGGAATAACTGAAATAACACATGCCAAGTTCTTCAGAGGGCCGAGGATACAGATATTACTCAAGAAACTTAATAAAGTTTTCTGAAGTGGTGGCAACAAATATCGCTAAGTTCAAGGCTGGTCAGCTGATGCTCCAGGCAGAGGGTCTCAGTGGTGCCACGTGCCCACAGACACAAACACGGAAGGGTGCTGGACCTGATCGGCAGCGCCCGAGGACAACCCAGCCTGCCAAACCAGTCCCTCGGCGGTGTGCCAAGCAAAGAAGCCCCGCGTACGTCTCTGCTGAGTGTCCCAGGACACTGTCGCAGCAGGCAGAGAACCAGCAGACAGCTCGAGGAGAGACCAGATGCGGCGACCAGCCATTAGCGCTAATCGCACAGTTTGCATTTTTCTAGTTGATCCCTGCCTCACCAACGTGACCGTGCTTGCAGGCGTAGCTAGTCGGTCCCTTTCATCTTCACTGAAGACTCCAGTGAAGAGCGTCGGCTTTGTTCCTGCTCTCCGGTGTGTCCGCGGAGTTGAGTGCCTTCACAAAGAAAGCCAGGCCGGCTTTGACAGGAAAGCCCACCACCCGCAGCCTGGAGGGGAGGGGGACTTGCAGAGTCAGCCTGAATTCGAACCAGCCTTCCCAGCCTCCAGAGAGACCGCGGGGCTGTGAGTTTCTTTGGCCCTTGAGCTCTGAGTGGAGGCGGCCGGAACGGGAGGTACACCAGCCCGAAGCCTCCAAAGTCAGGCTTCCGAGCTCGAGTTCCCAATGACGGCTTTAGTTGATCTTCTTCCCTTTGACTAAAAATGTCCTTCCAGAAGGCATGCCCCTCTGACTCTCCTCTCCCACCCTCTCCAAATGAAGCAGTGCTCAAGAAAATTCTTTCAGGCTGACAGCACCCCAGGCGAACCCACGAGTCCCCAAGAGATTCCTTTTAAAGTAGACTTGGTGCCGGAGAGAGCAGCGCCCGGGCCAGCTTTGCAGGAAATCAAAGGGGGTGGCTTTTACGAGGAAAAGATAATCCACCAGGGGAAAAAAGAGTGACTTCCACTGCTGTGCTATTCGGGTTCTCATAATACCGCTTACTCCAAGTCTGTGCAGGGAGACACGGCCCAGACAGAAAGCAGGAATCAAGTCAACTGCCGCTGCCTGCAATAACAGACAACTCTCACACGCGAGTGAAAGGAGTCACACCCAAAAAGACAACAAGCAGGAGTTCCGTTGCAGCTCAGTGGTAACAAACCCGACTAGTATCCATGAGGATGCAGGTTCGATCCCTGTCCTCGCTCAGTGGGTTAAGGATCCATGGTTGCCGTGAGCTGCGGTGTAGGTCGTAGATGCGGCTTAGCTCTGGCATTGCTGTGGCAGCTGCAGCTCCAGTTTGACCCCTAGCCTGGGAACTTCCATATGGTGCCCCTGAGGCCCTAAAAAGAAAAAAATAAAATAAAAAAGACAACATGCAAATGTATAATTTCAGTTAAAGGAAATCAAACAAAAGGCAACAGACCTATGAGGATACAGGTCAAAATAAGAATCACCTTGGGGAGAGTGTTGACAGAATGGGCAGGGAAAAAAGAGGAAAGTTTCTGGGAATGATGGGAATGCTCTATATATTCATCTGAGTGGTGCTTTCATGAAGATAAACTCGAAAAATCTAATGAGCCCTTGAGAAAATACCTGTGTACCATAGTGTATGTATATTTCAATTAAAAAGTTAATAAAAAATAGATGCACGTGAAACAGTACACATTTTGTGGGAACTAAATGGACTCGATCTAGAAAAGGGGCTTCTAGATGTGCCATGAACACATTACTAGGGTTAAGTAAGCTTAACCCTTAACACCTGAGGGCCAATTAAATATTTAAAAATTTTAATGACATTGTAAGAGGCAGGAAGAACTGTGGCAAATACAGTTGGCTCATTCTGCTCCTATTCCCATCCACCCTCTTTCTTGCTGCTTGTACAATTGAGTCTGAAAAGTTAAAACACTCACATTCTGAGTGTCCTTGCAGCTACAGAGAGTTGGAAGACGGAGTCCAGGCCAATAAGACAAAAGCAGAGTTCTGCTGTGGTTGGGAGTGGGGTTCTGGGAAAGCTTTTGTTTTCCTTAAGAAAGGGGGAACTATGACTGGTACTATTCCTCTTTCCCCCAGACATGGTAGAAGGAGCTACAGCAGCCACCTTGCAACCATGAGGCAGCAAATTAATATGCTGAAGGAACGTAAACTGTTTTTGAGAGCACCATTCAGTTTTTGGCCAGCCCAAGACTGCCTGCCCTCATACTTCTTAACGCATGAGAAAAATAACCCCCATTTGTTTAATTCAACATATTAATTAAAGCCAGACTCATTCCTAATGGCTGGAGAAATGAACCAATACTAAGAGCTACGATTCCCTGTTATCGCCCTGTGCCAGGCACTCTGCCAAGCCCTTTTATGTGTCATGTCCTTTGACCCTCACAAGAATCTGATGGGGCAGGCAGTGATGATGCCCTTAAAAGTGGAGGAAAAGTGAGGCCCAGAGATGACCACAAAGCTAGCTAGCGGCAGAACTGTGGGTGGAACCCGGGTCCATGGACCACCAAAGGCCTTGCTGCACTCTGGGGTCTCCCCGAGATCCAGGCCCCTCCCTTGGTTGTGTCAAACACTAACTGGAGAACCTCAGACAAGATATTCGCTCTCCCCAGAGCTCAGGTTCCTCACCCGTAAAGAGGGTGATGATGAGGCTTAGACAACGTGAGAGCACTTCTGTAAACCTTAAGTGTTAAGCATCTCTTCAACATCACAGGCCAGTGTTTATTTCCTTGGCTGGAATACATGGAATGTGAGGGATCAAGTTACCAAGGTCGTTTGGACTTAAATGCCCTTGGTTTCTGTTGTACCTGGCACCAAATGTAACAACCGAGATTAGCCTGACCTTTCCCGGCCCCCCCCTTCCTCTCCCACTGTACTCACAGAAGCAATGCAGACCTTTCAAAAGCTGTCAGATAGCAGTGATACCTGATACACAGCGATCTGATCTGGAATCAAACCTCCCGAAGAAAGAACCGACTCTGCAGGTCTATCGCCAAGGTTGGGGTTTAAAGAAACGCCTCTCAAAGGTGCTCAGGCGTGTCAGCCTGGGTCTGAGCACCTACGGCTGTGCCCTGGCCCGGACAGACGGTCCGCCAGCATCTCCGTCTGCTACTCCTTGGCAGTAAAAGTGAGGGCCACGAGACCGCTTCATCTGTAAACTTGCTCCTGTGATGCTTGAGCCAGGGACGAAGCATCCCAGAAATTTGACAGAAGGGGATTAAACAGCATTCCAACATCCCCGTCCACCGGTGGCAGGGGCCCCACAGCATTTGACGGTCTGCGAGCAGTAACGGAGGGAAGTAAGCGCCACCGTTGTGGAGACCTGGGCCTCTGGGTACCGATCTGAGCCCTGCAGGCCCAAGGAAGAGCTCCGGGGGAAGTGGCGTAACACATGGGTTAAGAGTTTGGCTGTGGGAGTTCCGGTTGTGGCTTGGCGGAAACGAATCTGACTAAGTATCCATGAGGATACAGGTTCAATCCCTGGCCTCTCAGTGAGTGGGAGAGTCCAGCGTTGCCGTGAGCTGTGGTGTAGGTCGCAGATGCGGCTCGGATCTGGAGTTGCAGTGGCTGGGGCGTAGGCCAGCAGCTGCAGCTCAGATTCGACCTCTAGGTTCCTGGTTCTAGCCTGGGAACTTCCATGTGCCTCAGGTATGGCCCTAAAGACAAATAATAATAATAATATTAGTCTCATCATAATGAGTACTGATTAAGGTCAGGGAGCGCCCGCTAGACCTTCCTCTGACAGGTAAAGACATTAGAAAGACCTTACCCTGCAGTCACACGGTATGATGTTATTACTGGGGGAACAGGTGAAGGGTACACAGCAATGCTCTCTATTATTCTCGTAACTACTCGTGAGTCTACAATTATTCCAAATTTTTTTTATTTTTTTAATGATTTTTATTTTTTCTCTTATAGTTGGTTTACCGTGTTCTGTCAGTTTCCTACTATGCAGCAAAGTGCCCGAGTCACACACGTACACATACGTTCTTTTTCTCACATTACCCTCCATCACGCTCCATCACAAGTTCTTAGGTATAGTTCCCAGTTTATGCTTCATCACAAGTTCCTAGATATTGCTCCCAGTTCACAGCAAGATCTCACTGCTTATCCATTCCAGAGGCAATAGTTTGCATCTATTAACCCCAGATTCCCAGTCCATCCCACGCCCTCTCCCTCCCCCTTGGCAACCCCTTCTCCAAGTCCATGAGCTTCTAAAAAAAAAAAATTTTTTTTTAATAAGACCAGGCATATAAATGCAGCCATTCATTGTGAGACCCCCTGATTTCGAGCATAAACCCTTCAGGAGCTGGTTGGTACGCCCGCTCCTTTTTGCGCTGTCATTAAAAACAAATCAAAAGAACCAGTAAATTTCAGGCATGGGTTCAAATGGTATATAAGCTAGGTCTAGGCATATTGCGTCAGTACCCCTGCGGTCTATGCAAGTCTGTGAAAAAATTACTACAATTCTGGGTTAAAAAAAAATGGAAGCAGAATGATTGAAAGCACAGGAATTTTATATCCTTCATTTGCTTGGGTAACAACTTCCCGATCTTGATAAAACGAGCATGGACAGGATTCGCCACTGCCTTGCCTTTGGACCGCGATTCCAAAGAGGACCAGACAGAAAGCTGTGCGCGCCTTTACTCACGAAGCCGTATTGTGTCAGAGCTACTGCCGTTTGGCGAGTTTGATTATCTGCACGCTTTTCACAATGGATTGGACGGCTACCCAGCATGAAGGATTTTTTCCCCAACAGGGGCCATTATCCTATAGCAGACACAGCAGGCAGTCACTCCGGTGCTGAAAAAGGCAACTGCTGAAACGATCTGAGACAGAAAGGAGCGTCTCTTTAAGGAGCCAAGGGAAAGCGAAGAAGGTATATGTTCTGTCCCCTGACGGTGCAAGGAGCCGGCGGTCGGAACTTCTAGAAGAAGAGGGGAGCTGCTGAAAAGCGCGGTAAGAAAAGGCTCTGCACTTAGCAGAACGGCGGAAAACACCAAGAAACTCTGCAAATTTTGATAAGCAAGCGTAGGAAAATGGAAGATAAAACTTAGAAAAGCAGGAAGGAATAAGCATTAATACAAAAAACAAATAAAATAGTCCTCGGGGTTTTTTGTTTTTTTTTGTCTTTTTGCCTTATCTAGGGCCGTGTGGCATGTGGAGGTTCCCAGGCTAGGGATCTAACAGGAGCTGTAGCTGCCGGCCTTCGCCACAGCCACGCGGGATCCGAGCCGCGTCTGCAACCTACACCACAGCTCACAGCAACGCCGGATCCTTAACCCACTGAGCGAGGCCAGGGATCGAACCCGCAACCTCATGGTTCTTAGTCGGATTCGTTAACCACTGAGCCACGACGGGAACTCCATCGAAGCCTAATTCTTGACACCAGGTGTCAAGAGGGGACAGAAGGAACAGAACTACTTGCCTCCCACTTTGCTTCCACTTCCCTGCCAGGCGGAATAATTTTCAAACTACACGTGGCAGAACAACCGTGGCCACGTGGGAACTGATGTTTCATGTTCGGGAACCGATTCTCGGTACCGTGGAGAAGGCTCCTTCAGCCTTTAATTTCTTTAACCTCTGACTCGTGGCCCAGGTGAGGGACACACCACCGCTCTGATGCCACCTGCAACCACAAACCTCTGGAGGCATCAAATCATGGAGACAATGGGAAGGGGGCTGATGGAGACAGAGTCATTCTGATTGGAAAGGAAGGAGGAATAAGAAGAAGAGAAGCAAAATCTGTGACAAGGTACTGACGAGAGAGTTCGCGATGGACCACAGAAGTGTCAGCCTGGGTCTGAGCACCTACGGCTGTGCCCTGGCCCGGACAGACGGTCTGCCAGCATCTCCGTCTGCTACTCCTCGGCAGTAAGTGAGGGCCACGAGACCGCTTCATCTGTAAACTTGCTCCTGTGATGCCTGAGCCAGGGACTAAGCACCTCCAGAAATTCACGGAGGGTGTCAGCATCCTGACTTCTATGGGCAGCTGGCCGGATGGCCGCGGCGGTGAGCATACGGGGGTTGTTCCATGGCTTCAGAGAAGGTTAACAAACAGAACCCCCCGGCTGTGGACTCACTACTTGTTATAACTCATTACTTGTTATAGCCCAGAGGGAGTCCTCTGGGCTGTGCCTGAGGACCGATGACGACCTTGTGGCTTTAACACATCTGCAAAGGAGTCAGCTGGAATCTCAGCTCGTGCCCTGACAGCGTTTACGTCAAGGCGTTTATGTCAAGGGCAGCGACCACAGGCTGGAACCAGGGCCCTCGAATTAATAAAGCAATAGTTAATAAAGACAAAGAGGTTTGTTTGTTTTGTTTTTTTTTTTTTTTGTCTTTTTGCCTTATCTAGAGCCGTACCCGCAGCATACGGAGGTTCCCAGGCTAGGGGTCTAACAGGAGCTGTGGCTGCCAGCCTTTGCTACAGCAACGCGGGATCCGAGCCACGTCTGCAACTTAAACCACAGCTCCGGGCAACACCGGATCTTTAACCCACCGAGCAAGGCCAGGGATCGAACCCACCTCCTCATGGACACTATGCAGGCTCTTAACCCACTGAGCCACAACGGCAACCCCACTCATTACCTGTTTTACACAGTTATATTTGAGATGCATAGGGAAAATACCTGAACTAGTTTCCTCACAAGCCAGGTTAAAAGGGGCCTGTCACTCTTCAAGGCTAAGGTGACCATCATGACACACAGGCTATCTGTCCGCTCTGTGCATCCAGAACTCAGGGGTATAGATAAACTGAAGGATGCGAGAAGCAAAAGTGGAAAGGGTAAAATGGAAGACTTTTTTTTTTTTTGTACTGTACCAAAAAAAAAAACCCCTTCATGACTTTATCTTGGAAAGAGGCAAACGAGACAAACACTGACTTCATTTTGCAAAGGGGAGGCAAGCAGCACGTTTTGAACGCCACCAGCATGCGTGGTGCTATGTGCTGAGATAATGGGAGAGATTGTCTCATGACTCAGAGAGCAGCAGATGGTCCGTGGGAGCTGGAGAAGGACGCTTCCCTCCTCAGTGGAGCGCCGGGGACGAGGGGTGGCGGGCGTGCCTGAGCCCGAAGCCCAGCACTCGCCAGCACGTGAAACGGGGCCAGTAGCTGGAGGAGTGTCTCTCTTCGCAGTCTTATGGGCAACTGTGTACCATTTAGGTCTCATATTGCACGTGCTGTGCACCAATCACAAGGGTAAGGCTATTCACCACAGACAGTAGACATTACCAAAATGTCCAGTGGTTAACAAATGGTAAGTCGTGGAATGTTCGTACCCTGGAATATTCTAGAGCAATAATAATAATAAAAAAAAGCCCATTCGACCCTTAGCCTGGGAACCTCCATATGCCATGGGTGCAGCCCTAAAAAGCACAAAAAAAAAATAAAAATAAAAAAAGCAGTTCCCGTGGTGGTGCTACAGAAACGAATCCGACTAGGATCCATGAGGATGCAAGTTCAGATCCCTGGCCCTGCTCAGTGGGTTGGGGATCTGGCATTGCCATGAGCTGTGGTGTAGGTCACAGACATGGCTTGGATCCCGCGTTGCTGTGGCTGTGGTATAGGCCGGCAGCTGCAGCTCCAACTGGACACTTACCCTGGGAACTTCCATAGGCTGTGGGTGTGGCCCTTAAAAGGAAAGAAAGAAAGAGAGAGAGGGAGGGAGGGAGGAAGAAGGAAGGAAGGAGAGATGGAAGGCAGGAAGAGAAAGAGAGAAAGAGAGAGAGTGAGAAAGAAAAGACAGAAAAGAAAGAAAGAATTTAAAGAAAGGAAGGAAGAAAGAAGAAAGAGAGAGAGAGAAAAGAAAGGATGAGAAGGAAGAAGGAAGGAAGGGAAGGAAGGAAGAAAGAGAAGGAAGAAGGAAGGAAAGAAGGAAGGAAGGAGAGAAGGAAGGCAGGAAGAGAAAGAGAGAGAGAGTGAGAAAGAAAAGACAGAAAAGAAAGAAAGAAAGGAAGGAAGGAAGAAAGAAAGAAGAAAGAGAGAGAGAGAGAGAAAGAAAGAAAGAAAGAAAGAAAGAAAGAAAGAAAGAAAAGAAAGGAAAGGAGAAAAGATCTGCCTGTGCCAATAATGGAACAATAGCCAGGAATACGTGGGGTGGACAAAAACAATACACACACTGGTGGGTGTACACTTGTACTTGAGGGATTCTTTCTTGGACATGAATCATGTCCACATGGGGTTGTTCTACCACAGACACTATGGAGATGTCTTGCTGGCATCCAGCCCTGGAAATGCTCTTCGGGGGCCCAGTCAGTGCTCCGGGGGGTTCACTGACAGCCCCCTGCTATAAGCTCTTCCTCCGTCTCCCCTTCAGACGATTGCTGGTCTACCCACTGAGGCTGCGGTGATGTTACAAGACATTACAAAACAACCAGTGATTTCTACCAACCCCTCTCTTTTAAAAAAAAAATTGAGATGTAATTTACATGTACAATTCACCATTTAAAAAATGTACCATGCAGTGGTTTTGAGCATATTCACAGGTTGTGCCACCATCACCAGTATCTCATTCCAGAACACGGAAATCACCCCCGAAAGAAACCCCATTAACTCCTGGCAGTCACTTTCCATTTTTTCCTCCCCCTCATTCCCTGGCCATCATTAATCTACTTCTTGTTTCTACAGACCTGCCTATCCTGGGTATTTCAGATAAATGGAATCATACAGTCTGTGGCCTTCTGTGTCTAGTTTCTTGAGCTTTTAAGATCTGTTCACTTTTGTAACACGTATCAGTACCTCAGTTCCTTTTTATGGCTGATTATTAATATTCCACCATATAAATATAACTCATTCTACTTACCCATTCATCTGTTGATGGGCATTAGGGTTGTTTCTGCTCTTTGGTTATTAAGAACAATAGTTTTACAGTTTTAGCTCTTACATCTAGATCACTGATTTATGTCAAGTCAATTTTTGTATGGGGTATAGAGCAGAGGGTCTAGCTTCATTTTTCTACCTGTGGATATCCAATTGTCCCACGACCATTTGTTGAAAAAAAAAATTTTTTAATGAGTTAATAATTTTTTTTTTCCCATTGGAAAAAAATAGTCTTTCCCTCCTTGAATAGTCCTGGCACTCTTGTCAAAAAACCAGCTGAACCATAGATGAAAGAATTTGTTTCTGGACTCTCAGTTTTATTCCACTGATCTATTATGTCTGTCGTGATGCCAAACTATACTATCTGAATTACAGTAGGTTTCTAGTAAGTCCTGAAACTGAGAAGTGCGAGGATTCTACCTTTGTTCTTCTTCAACATTGTTTTGACTAATCTGGGACCCTTGAATTTCCATATGGATTTTTGGATCAGCTTGCCCATTTTTGCAAAAAAGGCAGCTAAAATTTTGACATAGGTCACTTCAGGGAGTACTAACAATCTAAAGACTGCCAATTCATGAATACAAGATGTCTTCCTATTTATTTAGTTTTCTTTCTTCCTTTCTTTCTTTCTTCCTTCCTTCCTTTCTTTCTTTCTTTCTTTCTTTCTTTCTTTCTCCCTTTCTCCCTTTCCTTCCTTCCTTCCTTCCTTCCTTCTTTTGGCTCTCCTTGCAGCATATGAAGCTCCCAGGCCAGAGAACAAATCTGAGCTGCAGCTGTAACCTACACCACCTCTATGGCAACACTGAATCCTTAACCCACTGCACCACAGGGGGGACTCTTAGTTATTTAATTTCTTTCAACAGCATTTTGGAGTTTCCAATATATGCTTTGTACTTCTTTTGTTAAATTTACTTGTACATATTTTGTCATTTTGATATTATTAGAAATGAGTTTTTTTTTTAATTTCCTTTTCAGATTATTTATAGCTATTGTCTAGAAACACAGCTGTCTTTTGTATAATGATCTTGTATCCTGCAACCTTACTGACCTTATTGCCCGGCATTAATAGTGCCCAGGGGAGGATTCTTCAGGACTTTCTATATATAAGATTATGTCTTCGGCAAAAAGATGGTTTCTTCTTTTCCAACCTTGATGTCTTTTATCTCACGTTCTTACCTAACTGCCATGGCTAGGCAGAACTACAATCCTTCTTTTCTATCCTTTCTCTCCTCAACCATTGACTTGAAAGGGGGAGTAGCCCCTATAAAATTGGATTTTAATACGTTGTAAGATATTCTATATCTTTGCAGCAGGTTCAGGAAAATATTTATTAATTTTTTTGCCAGCCAATCTTGGTCAAAACTATTGGCCAAAATACAAACTAAATGCGGTGGGGTGGGGGAGAGACCTACAGGGAGTAAGCAAAGAATTTATAGAACAGAGTGAATTTAGGATTACGTGAGAAAGTACTCACTGGCTACGAGTTTTTCCAAATGGGAAACTAACACTCATTAGCCACGAATATAATGCACATAATGCGAAGATTGGCTGAGTTCATAAGATATGCTCAGAGGACGAGCAAAACAAGTGTGAATTATTAGAGATTGGTTTATGCATATGTGTTATTTTCTAGGAGAATGTTTCATAGGTAAATAGTGTTATAATGAATCAGTGCCACACAGGGCAGTAGTACAGAAAAATTATAAACACATCCTTATAAAATTTATCTTCTGAAGGATTCACAAGAAAATGCTAGCAGTGATGATCTCAGGTGAGCACTGCAGTGGCGGGGATGGAATTTTATACTTTTCTAAACGGACTTTTCCTGTTATGTACTTGTACTTAAAAAAACACACAACAACAACCATGGTTAGCTAGGCAGTGATTATGAACTCCTTTCTTTCTTCAAGTTTTTCTGCTTTAAAAAATAATTCCACTAAAGGTTACCACAAAAATGAAACACCATGTGTAGCGAGTATGTAATTAGGGGCCTATCAAAGAGAGTTCTACTCCTACCTTGGAAATACCTGAGTGATGCGTAACCAGGGAAGGGTCTAGAAAAATGAAGGAGGGGTAATCTGAGTTCAGCTCTTCAGGACACGTCTGTCATCGTTGCTGGGCAAAAGAAGTGAGCACTGCGGTGTCCCTCCAACAGGAAACAGGAACTGAGTGGGCAGCTCAAGGGGGGTGGAGCTGGCCTTTGAAACAGGAAAGGGCAGAGTCTGTTTCTGGCTGGCGGAGAGCCCTCAAGTTTTTCAGAAAAGGCTGGCACGGGTACAGCACCCTCTAGTCACGAAAGGGTAGAAACAGTCTACACAGCTAGCTGCCTAGCCTGTGTGGTTCAAATTTATAAGAAAACAAAAACCCCAACGGAGAGGGAGAAGGAGGTGGAAGGGCTTCTGAGCCTGAGTGATGGAAGGTGTGGGGGGGGGGGACAGAAGTTCCAAGGCACAGACTTAAGACTTTAGGAAATTCACAGGCCAGTGCCGGTGGTCGGAGCTCAGGTCTTCAAGGCCATCGTGGCAAGAACTTTTTGCTTCTCAGGTGTAGTCAGATCCTGCACAGAGGCCGGGGGACCTGTATAGAGGGGAGCCAGAGGGGGCACCCAGGGTGGCCCTATGTAGAGATTAAGCCAGAAGTAGGTCCCGGGAGGGTAGGAGGATCCCATTAATCTTAGAAGCACTGCCAAGTTCATTCTTTCCTCAAGCTATTCTTTTGAGCATCTTTGTTTAATGTTCAGTTGTTTTTTTTTTTTTGATTTGTTTTTGCTTTTAATCCTGTCCTTTTCACTTGTAACCAGGCATTCTTGCACTTAACCAAAAAAAAAAAAAAGTCCTCTTAACTTCTTAGCAAAATCAACATTTTCGACATTCCAACCAATTTTGAGTTTGTGAAGAGGAAAGGGAGGTGATTTCAGGCTCAGGCTAGTAAAGAGTCAGGGGCAGGCTGCCTCTGTGGTCGCCGACTGGGGGGTAGCAGCAGTGAAAGAAGAGATGGAAGGTAGAACAAACCAGGACGGAGAGTGAAGCTGGCTGTGGGGGCTGGGTCCTTGTGCCCTCTGTCCCTTGTTGGGCAAATATTTACCAGGTGCCAGAGGGTCCGCTGACAGTATGTATGTAACATGTGCTGGGTGCTGACTACACGGTGAACCACAGGAAATTAACCATAGTCATTTCAGATCCATCCACACGGCAATTTCTGCGAGTCAACCCAACACACGTGTTCTCAATGGAGCGCGCGTACTCATCACGTTTATCCTGACACTCACCTATCAAGTGGGAATGATTGAGTTATTACTCCCATTCTACAGTGAAGAGACGAAAGCCCAGTGCAACTCTCTCAGGCCACAGAGCAAGGCGTGGAGTCAGCGCTGGACTCGAATCCCGGCAGTCTATCTTCCAGGCTTACTGCTGTGCACCCTATACTCCTTTCCTGAGTTGAGATCTGAAGACTGACCAGCTCCCGAGAGAGTTCTGTCTGCGTTCTCAGACGACATTTCTCTAAAGTGAGACAGGGCCGACCAGGTCTTGGCCGAGAAGGCACTGGGGCTGTCGCCTTTCACACTGTTCAAAGTTGCAACAGACTTCACAAAGCCCACATATTCAACGCGTTCCTTTGGTGGGACATCCTTATCTGCAATCAGGGATGGCTTCACAGCATGTTATTGGAAGGCACATTGCCATTTCCATCAGTTTGAATAACCCCAAATGGGTGGCTCATTCAGAGCCTTAGGTCAACCAAGAAGAGGCTGAGCTCTTCTAATCCCAGGCCTGGGTTTCTGAAACAGCCATCTAATTCCATCTGGTCTTTAGACTTTTTCTCTCTGATCATGTGTTATCCCAAAGGCTAGGTCATCCTCCCAGAACTCCATTTTCATTATGTCATTCTTAGAACTGAAAACAGCTGCCCTCTGCCTGGACTCTCGAATTTGGCTCCACTACCTAGCCTGGCCCACCTTTAGTCTCATAGGTTCTTAATGGAACTCCTCTTCCGGAAGCCCATCTCACCTGAGGACAGCTCCACAGTCGACTCTCTGGGTGCGCCTGCCGGGCTGTGCTCACTGAGTTCCCTTCCCTTTATCTCTGTACCAGCCTCACCGCTATTCTTTCTTTCTTACCATCCCAGCTTAGCCGCACATCTTCCCAACGGCCCCTTCTAACTGAGCTTACTGATATTAAACTCTCAGCTCTCGGAATTCTGAGGACGTGGCCGATAATTTGTCTTGTGACCAAGATTTCAACTTTCTGAGTAGTATATAAGGAAACTCAGGGACAGAGATCGTGATGCCTACGGCATTCATTTCTTCAATATTTATCAAGCACTCACTCGGTGTCAAGCATTGTGGGATACAGAGGCAGAGGAAGACACGGGCCTGAGGTTTAAAAAGGCGATGAGTCAGAAGAGAGATGTATTGGGTTGGACCATGTGAAATTGTTTGATTTATAGGCTAGAGATGGTTTGGGACCAGCAATGTAATATGGCTCATTCTAAATATAATTAACAAGTAACGCAGTAAGGTCAGCGGTGGAGATGCACCCGGACCGCTTAGCGGGTAGGGAGGAGGGTCACTGGCTTCTCGTGTCAGGGTAGGGCCTGAGGCTTCTGGAAGGTAGTGATGGCTGTGCTGCTGAGTCGGAACAATCTGGAGCCAAGCAACCAGGGAAGGATATTCAAAACAGAGACAACATGAAAAAAAAAGACAAGGCGATAAGAAAGAACCAGAGCCAGACCGTAGGTGTTACGGGCCAAGTCGCACCTCTCCAAGATGTTTGTGCTGAAGCCCTAACCCCCAGTACCTCAGAGTATGACTGCACTTGGAGGGAAGGCCTTTAAAAAATAAAGTTACTTTGGCTGATTAATAATGGCCATTCTGACTGGTGTCGGGTACCTCAGAAAACTAAAGATAGAACTGCCATATGACCCAGCAATCCCACTACTGGGCATACATCCAGATAAAACTTTCATTCAAAAAAGATACATGCACCCCTGTGTTCACTGCAGCAGGATTCCCAACAGCCAAGACATGGAAACAACCTAAATGTTCATGATGGCATTCTTCCTAAATGACAGATGAATGGATTAAGAAGGTGTGGTACGTATACACAATGGAATACTACTCGGCCATAAAAAAGAACAAAATAACACTCTTTGCAGCAACATGGTTGGACCTTAACCCAGTCTGGTTGGTGTCCTTAGAAGAAGAGATTAGGGCATATACAGAGACATGGAAAACGGAGGCACACAGAGAAAAGCCAAAGTTAGGGAGGATCCCCAGTGAGTTCTCGCTGGTTGGCCTGCAAGCCAAGGAGAATGGCCTCAGAAGAAAGCAAACCTGCTAACACCTTGATCTTGGACTTCTAGCCTCTGCAGCTATAAGAAAATACATTTCTGTTGTTTAAGCCACATACCAGTCCATGGCATTTTGTTACAGCAGCCCTGACAAACTAATACAGTAGGGGTCTATGAACTATTTGAGGTGACCAGAAGGTAAAGCAAAGAAAGGCAAGAGAGGAAACTGGAAAAACAGACAGGAGTGACAGCATGCAGGGCCTTGCCTACTGTATTAAGGAGCTTGAGGTTTCTCCCGGCGGGGGCGGTGGGGAGCTTCCAGAAAGCTTTAAGCAAGGAGGCGGCAGAATTCTAAGGTGTTGTCGGTAGTGCCCCTCGGTGGCAGTGAGGAAGACGGATTTCATGGGGCAAGACTAGAGGAAGAAAAAACAATTCGCAGGCTGTTAGATCACCGCAAGCAAGCCATTAAGTTCTGAACAGAAAAAGAGTGGCATTAAGGGAGGAAAGGGTAAAGTTGAGCAATATTTAGAAGGTAAGTTCACGGTCAGGGCTTAAACCCTCCCGGGGGTGGGGAGGTGTGTGTGGGGGGGGTTAGACATGTTTCCCAGGTTGTTACCTTGAACGAGCGTGTGAACTCATGTGACCAGGGAGGGGTTCAGCGCTCCGAGGTGAGACGACGGAGCGGGAGAGGGCGTTGCCAGCGTGAGATGTGGGGCAACCAGGAAGAGATGGCGTGGACAGTTCGGCATTCACATCTGATCCTTTTTGGCCGCCCCACGACATATGGAGCTCCCGGGCCGGGGATCAGACTGAGCCGCAGTTGTACCCTAAGCCACAGCTTCAGCAGCTTAGGATCCTTAACCCATCGTGCCGGCCTGGGAGTGAACCTTCGACCCAGCGCTCCCAACACGCTGCCGATCCCACTGTCCCACTGCGCCACAGCCGAGCGCCTCAGTCTGCTCCTTATGAGAGATCTGGGCTGGCCCGGAGCCTCGGGAGCCCTCGGCACAGACGGGAGGCGGGGTCAGCTGTGCCCGCACCCCACACGTCACCCACAATTTTATCCTTCCTGTGCACATCAGGTCTTGGCACGTGACGGTCACAAGTGGCCCTCAGGTGGCCTGAGCCTGTTTTGCCGTAAGTACCTAGAATGTTCCTCTCTCCAAGCTATGATGGCAGGCCCAGGCACGTGCACACTCTGGGCCCCTTGCCCTGGACGAGGACAGCTCTGAAGCTGGCCCACGCTGCCCGCAGAGCGATCCCGCGGAACCCGGCCTGCCAGCACGGCACCCAGCTTGGCCTTCCACTCTTCCTTCCATTTCCCCTCCGGGGAACCTGTCCTGATCCACACCTTTCACGTGCATCTCGTCTGCTTCTGCGGAAGCCCACCTAAGACTGGGTGTTCAGGTAAGACCACTCCAGGAGGCAGCGCAGCCTCGAGGGGGGCCCCCCGGGGAAGACCAACTCTGAGAGCGGGGAGACGAAGAGATGACTTTGAAGGCGACGGGGGAGGGATGGCGGGAGGGGCCAAGGAAAACCGGAAGAGGGGTAGCCATGAAAGTCAGGTGACGGAAGTTTCCAGAAGGGAAGAGTTAGCAGCAGCACCAGAGCGAAGGAGCCTAATGAGTAAGAACTGTGTTTACAGACTCTGGCGATCATAAGGTCGTTTGACTGGCGGATCATAAGATTGGTCGTGTTTTCCAATGACCTGAAGAAAAAGGTCTCCCCAGAGTCGTGATCCTGGTCGCGTCCAAAGTGGTCAGAGCTCCGCCCTCGTCTGGCGCACCGACCACCCTCCCCTCCTGGCTTGAGGGCAGAGGGCTTTAAAGCTCACGTGTACAGTTAGCTCTGTGATCTGCACTGAGACATACTCGGTTTCTGGAACTAGAAATTGGCTTTAGCTGTGTTAAGACTGACAGGTTGGGAGTTCCCGTTGTGGCTCAGACTAGTTAAGAACCCGACTAGTATCCATGGGGATGCAGGTGCGATCCTTGGCCTCGCTTGGGGGGTTTTAAGGACCAGCTTGGATCCCGAACTGCTGTGGCCGTGGTCTAGGCGGGCAGCTGCAGCTCCAGTTCGATCCCTAGCCCAGGAACTTCCATATGCTGCAGCTGCGGCCCTACAAAGACCACTGCCCCACCCAAAAAAAAAAAAAAGAAGAGGAAGATGACTGCCAGGTAGGCACTTGGGCATCTGAGAGGCCAGGGTAGACGTGGGTGCTGGTGTGCTCACAGAAGCAAGGTGAGAACAGGCTGATGGCCTCAGTCTCCCTTGAGGGGCAGGAGGCAAGAGAAGGAAGGAGGCCTGGGGAAGGGGAAGGCTGGGAAGAAACACCAAACTCCACCGCGCAGGGATTTATTCTCGGCCGGCTGAGCCAGTGGAGACTAAAGAATTATTTCTGGGGAGCGTTCAGGCCCAAGCTGGGGGCGTGGCGGCCAAGACTGAAGCTCTGGGCTGGAGCTTTTCCATGAGGCAGGCTCATGCGGCTGCGAATGGACCCGTTCCCACACGTGGGTGGGAGAAGATTGCTATGTTCTTCAAGGATTAGAAAGAAAAATTTTGGAAAAAAAAAAAACTGTAAAGGTGAAAACTTCACATAGATTTTTAACGGGAACATGAGTCTCAGTGGCATCGTGCAAACTCCAAGAACTCGGGGTGTGCACCTTTCCTTTTGGCGACGGCTAGAATCATATACGTGGGTTTTTTTCCTATTATTATGGGATGTCTTTGTGACCCGGGGTGGGGGGGATGGGGGGTTCATGAGGAAGATAGGAATAGAGAATGAACGTCTCTAGAATTCTAGCAGCAGCTAGAAAGAGCCGTGGCAGGCTCTGGGCTTGTCAGCGCCTCCTCGATGGAATGTCTTTTTCACGTTTTTCTCAGCATGAGCTTGACTTGAACGATGAATCCAGAAAAGGAGGGGGGAGTGGTAATAAATCACAAACAATAAAAGCCAAGAGAGATTGCCTCTGCCACCGAAGCTCTTCCCTCCCGCCAGCCTGTCATCGATAGGCTAACTGAAAGCACTTAGAAGATGCCGGATGCAGCTAAACCCTAGAGACCAAAGCTTTTCAGAAGCCCGCTTGCAGCTTCCATGTCAAGAGTCATGGCTGCAGCCCTGGACCTGGCGGGAGTCGGGGGAGCTTTCGGGCCAGGCTTGGGAGGACAAATGAGAAGCAAAGAGGTGGCGGTCAAGCAGGGCAGAGCCAGACAGCAGCGAGCCCAAGACTTGCCTGGCAAACGGTTCTGCCCGGGGCTGGGGCTGGGGCAGGGGGGGTGTCTGGAGACAGCCACTGGGGTCTCATCTATGGGAAAGGCATTTTAATAATTAACCAACGAGAAAAGGCTCGGAGTCAGTGATGCAACCCTGGCATTTTGAGATCAGGCCTCAGGAGCCAGTGGCCATGATAGCGAAGGCTGAGAAGGATGTTGGAAAACACGGGGAACTCTCGGAACCAAAGGAAACTTACAACCGGGTCCCTTTAAGGCACCTCTGATGACAGCCATGATTCTACACTGGGCGTGTGCAAGGCACACACGGGAAACTGTTCTCATGCGTTACTGAAATCAGCAAGTCAGAGACAAACATAATTTTAGTTTTTCTCGTCTCGCTTTGTTAATACTCCTCCAGTATCTATAATCAACACAATACTGAGGTTTCCTTTCCCCCCAGATATTGGCTGAAATAATCAGATACTCGAGTGTGAAAGACAAAGATGCTGGGACCAAGGATATTTATTTTAGCCCAAGCTTCATGTCCTTCCCCAGTTGAAGACACCTGGAGTTTTCTCGTTTTTTTTTTGTTTGTTTGTTTGTTTGATTGATTGATTGATTTTGCTTTTTAGGGCTGCACCCGGGGCACAGGCAAGTTCCAAGGCTAGGGGTCGAATCAGAGCCGCAGCGGCTGGCCTTCAGCCATGCCAGATCCTTAATGCACCGAGCAAGGCCAGGAATGGAACCCTTGTGTTCATGGATACTAGTCGGGTTTTTAACATGCCGAGCCACAATGAGAACTCCTTTTTTGGTTTGTTTGTTTGCTTGTTTTTCAGTGCCACTAAAATCGAGTTCTTTGGAAGCAGAGAGACAGTATAGGGAAAAGCGCATTGTTTCAATCCCCCTTCTGCTCTCGATCAGCTGTACGACGTGAGACGCCATAACCAGGCTTTCAGAGCTGTGAGTCATCGAAGCAAAGATGTACAAGAGCCAGCGGGAAAGAGGAGGACGGACTGGCAGCGACATAGGAGAAGATCATAGGAGACTGTGGCACACAGAAGCGAAGAGAAGAAAGTGTTTGTTCATCAGCCACGATGAACGCTGCTGCAAAGCCGGGCAAGAGGTGCCTCCAATGACCAGCAACACGAAACCAAGATTTCTAAACTGCTCTTGGTCCATCTGTTCAAGACCGTGGTGCATATTACAAGGAAGAAAGAAAAAAGATGATGCCTTTGATTACTGTGTGGTTTCACGGGACTTCTTTCAAGGTCTTATTTGTGTCTTACAGCAAAAATCTGAAGACAGATTTTCACAGCTCTGGTTCTTCCTTTCGCTTCTTTTGAGGTTCTCCGTGCCCATTTAAGGGAGGCTTTGAGGAGAGGAGAGTAAACCTAGACTATGTAATTTGGGATTTGGTTCAGAGACGTTTCCTCTTCACGGTCAGGGCATCAGATAACAATATTTTCTAGGCCGACGTGCAACAAATCTCTCAAATGCAGTCATTTTACGGTTAGCCTAAATTTAGGCAAACACAATTTCTGAATACTAAGAAAAACAAATGCCATAATAAGCCTTCTAGCACAAGGGTCTAAAAATAGGGTATTCCTTCTCCCGGCTCCACACGCAAAGGACAAGCTCTTGAACATCAGAAACGCCACCAAGTCTAGAGCTAAGGCTCTCTGCACATGGGTACTGATTTCCCAGTGTCCGTCTGACTGCTTATAAGCTGGGAACTTATTTCAGCAAGTAACGTGAATTTTTTTTTTTTTTTTTTGCTTTTTAGGGCCACACCTGTAGCATGTGGAGGTTCTCAGGCTAGGGGTTGAATTGGAGCTGCAGCTGCTGGCCTACACTACAGCCACAGCAACGCCAGATCCAAGCCCCATCTGCGACCTACACCGCAGCTCACGGCAACGCCGGATCCTTAACCTGGGAAGCCAGGGATCGAACCTGCATCCCCGTGCATACTGGTCGGGTTCCTAACCCGCTAAGCCTCAACGGGAACTCCAAGTAACGTTAACAGTAACGCTCCTACCCTCGCCCAAGGACTAGGGTTTTGCAGAACTGGAGACTTCCAAGGGACTTAGAGACTTGGGGGATGAAAACCTGGAGCCTTGAGAGCTGACGGGATCGGCTTAGCTACAGTTCGCACCGAAGTGTGCTCCTGCATCAGCCACCTTAAAACAAACCTCTGTGACCCTCATCTGCCTGCCCTCCCAGCACAACTTCTCTCTCACAGTCCACACTCAGTGTCTCTGCTTCTTGATCTCCCCTTCGCTCTTCTTCCCACTTCAGCCTGGCTTCCTTCTCCACGACCCACGAACAAATGCACGCAGGTCAAGGTCACCAACATCCTTCACGGGGTCCAAGCTCACTCTGGGTCCCCTCTCTCCACCACCCCCAGCCCCGTCCCGCACCCCTCAGCAGCATCCAACACCCCGCTCGCACCTTCTTGACACACTTTCCTTCCTGACTTGCATGACTCCTGGCATCTGGGTTTTCTCTGCACTGATTTCTCCAGCTCCTCCGCTGGCTCCGCCTCTTCCTCCCAACCTCTTCTCCCAGTTTCTTCTCTACCAGGGATTTCACCGTGCTTGGGATTTTCAGTATGCAGAGGCTGACCGTTCCCAGTTTTTCCTGTGAGCTCCTGACTTGTAAACCCCATCAAGTTCTCAGTAGTGACTATCTACTCGGCACGTCACATGTGACACACGCCGAACTGGAATCTTGAGTCTTCCGTCCAAAGCCTGCCCCACCCGGGGTCTGTACCGTCTCACCGCACGGCACCGCCATCTGTCCCCGCAGCTGCTCAAGTCAAAAGCCTAGAAGTCATTCTGGACACTTTCATTTTCCTCCTCCCCGGCGCTCAACAGACCGAAGACCTGCCAGTCCCACTGCCAAAACTCGTCTTAAATAGGTTTGGCTCCTCGTGTCTGTCCTGCCACCACCAGTAAGACTTGAAGCATGAATGCTCCTGCCACGTTCTAGCCGGTCCACTGCCCGCAGTCCAGGCCACAGGGCGGCCAGAGCGGGCGGCTTCCACTTGCACTTGGGGGAAGGCAGGATGCGACCAACGCCCGCTGGCCTCTGCCTGCTGCGCTTCCCCGCCTCAACGCCCTCCTCTGTTCCTCCAGCGCCAGCACGCCAAGCCCTTTGCCTCCTGCCTCAAGGCCTTGGTGCTCTGCAGAGAAGCATCCTCCTTGCTGAAAATCCCCACGCCCCCTTCTCGCGGCTTCTCACCCCCCGTAACCAGCCGTGCCTGCGAGAGGGGGCCCGGCTGAGTGGGAGTTTCTTCAGAGCAGGGGCCCGTGCATGCTGGCCGTGGATGTGGCCATCCCGCCGGCCGAGTGACCGGATGTGTGAACAGTGGCGCTGGGTGGGGCGGGCAGGGCTCCTGGCTCTGACTCTCCTAAACAATGGATGAGTCAGACGGCAGCAGTTAGCGTGCGACCTGGGGGCGACTTCTCCGTGGGAAGAGCGGCCACACCCAGGCTGCCGTGGCGGCACAGAAGCAGCGGCAGGGCCTCTCTGGGGTCAGGCCGGCCCGGCAATTTCCCTCCGACTCGGGGCCGCAGGGGACAGTCGCTGCAGTGTGTACGGGCGTGATGCTTATTTAAAAACAAACAACTGGCAACAAAACCGGTGCAGGCGGGCTTCCGCCCCGGCAGGGGACTGGCCTTCAGGAGGGCCACCTAAAATGAGGGGTGGTGATTCCTCGATGGCCGCCTTCCAACCTGTCTGACCACGGATTCCAAAGGCTCAGCTCCAATCAGGAGGGGGTGGTGGTGGACCCTTCCGTTGCCATAGCGACCTCAGTGCCCCCCCCCCCGGGGGGGGGTTAGGCTCCAGGTTTCAGATAAACAACTATTTAGAGGAGCGACGAAAAGGAGCAAACAGAGGGACCAAAAAAAAAAAAATGGAGAAAAAGAAAAAGAAAAAAAATGGCAAGAAGTAATCCTTAACAAGTGCCGCAAGACACTCGGAAAATAAAACACAGGAGCTGAGAGCACAATACTCCCACCAGCACAGGAGTGGCCTCCTGCCGGGACGCATCCGGAACAAAAGGCCCCATTGACACAAACATCTGTTACTACTAAACACTTAGGAATCAATATTTTCGTAAAGGTTTTTTTTCTTTTTTTTCTCCCCTTCCCGTTTGGCTTTCAAGGGTTCCCGTCTGCCAGGCTACCAGACTTTAACCTTCTCCAAGTCCGCGGCCACCACGCAGAGCGAGTGCCTGTTAAGACTTCAAGTGAAGAATTTTCGGTCCCGCACCCGCCTCGTGCTGGCTTTTTTCCGCCCCAAACAGAGACACCGGGAAAATGTCAGAAGGCAGATCCAAACCCACACCCTAAAACGATTTGAAACAGAGCAGCCCCGTCCCCGGCAGGATGAGTAATCTCGCCCAATTTAATCTTAAAAGGAAACAGCCGATTTAAGAGACGGCCTGGATGAGGCTTGAAGGAAAGGGGGGGCGGGGGGGCGCGGGGAGCGGGACCACGTGACCTACCGCAGCACCTGCAGCTCCTCGGGGCAGTTCGGCAGCTCGTCCCGGAGGCGACGCCAGCGCAGGCACGCCCGCAGCTCCTGCTGCTCCTGGGCCTCGTGCGGGGCCAGCTGCTCACGCCGCAGACACACCGACAACGAAGGCACAAAACACAGTCACTGTTGTTCTCGTGCAGGGTCAGAGCCGTCCCGTGGAACGGCGGGTTTTGTTTTGGGGGGGGCGGTGGCCCAGAGGCCCCTGCCTGGCCTTGCGCCCTAGCAGAGGGGTCACTGGGCCTCTTAGGTCCTCAAACATAGGACCAGCCCTCACCACCTGCCCCAGGCCTGTTTGGGAGGCGCACAGCGCCCCACCACCAGGCCTGGAACCTCCCCGCCAACTGCACCCCAACCCTGACCCTGGAACCTACCCCACACCCGCACCCCTACCCCACTGGAGAGAGCAGGCCTCCCCCGGGGGCTCATTTCCACTGTGGTTCCACCCAGCCCTTTCCTGCTTTGTCGTTGTGCCCGGGCGGCACCCCCACCCTCACCCTCACCCCCGCCATTTACCTCCTATTCCCCCCGCCTCAGTTTGTCAAGGGCTGTTTACAGTGCAGCCGCCTAACGTGACCCAGATGATTCCGTTTGCGTACAAGCAGAAAGGCCCAGCTTCCTGGACTCAGTCTTGGGGAGGCCGAAGGCCTTGCTCCAGGCCCTGCTGGTCAGGACTGGCTGCCCTCACTCCGAGCGCTGGTGAGGCCCGCAAGGCCACAAACTCCGCAGGGGAGGGGGTCAGAGTGCCCACCGGGGAGGGACAGGGCGGCGTCCACTGGCATTTCCGGGAATTAAAGGTCCCTAATAGTTCCCTCCACAGTTAGTTACTGATTCTCCGCCAGGCCCTGGGGACACAATGGACACAGCTCCCTGAGAGGTCCAGGGAGACAGACAGAAACACTAACCGTCAAAATGCAGTGACAGGGGCGTTCCTGTCGTGGCTTATTGGTGATGAACATGACTAGTATCCATGGGGATACAGGTTCGATCCCCGGCCTTGCTCAGTGGGTTGAGGATCCAGCGTTGCAGTGAGCTGTGGTGTAGGTCACAGACGCGGCTTGGAACCTGCATTGCTGCGGCTGTGGTGTAAGCTGGCAGCTATAGCTCTAATTCAGCTCCTAGCCTGGGAACTTCCATATGCCCCAGGTGTGGCCCTAAAAAGAAAACAAACAAATGAACAAGCAAACAAACAAACACAGTGATGACAGGAAAGAACCCAGATGCCCCCTGAGTAGGTGATGCACCTGAACCGGTCCCCAGGGACAGCGGGAGTTGGCCAGGGGAGGAGGGGTTTCAGGAGGAGGGAAAGCACGTGCAAGGCTAGTGGGACCTGCAAAGAGCATGACATGTTTAGAAAACGGTGAGGGACAGGGTGAGGCAGGGAGCAGGATGCTGTCCAGGGAGGGACAGAGGTACCAAGCAGCCAGCAGAGGCCAGGTGACCAGTGACATCCACCAAAGAAGAAGAAATACGGATAGGCAACAGGCAAATGAAAAAATGTTCAACAGCACTAATTATCAGAGAAATGGCAAATCAAACGTACAGTGAGTTACCATCTCACACAGGTCAGAATGGCTATCATTAATAAGTCTACGAATAACAAATGCTGGAGAGGGTTTGGAGAAAAGGGAATCTTCCTACACTGCTGGTGGGAATGTAAATTGGTACAACCACTATGGAAAACAGTATGGAGATTCCTCAGAAAACTAAATATAGAACTACCATATGACCCAGCAATCCCACTCCTGGGCATAAATCCAGACAAAAACTTTCATTCAAAAAGATACATGCACCCCTGTGCTCAGTGCAGCACTATTCACAACAGCTAAGACATGGAAACAACCTAAATGTCCATCGACAGATGAATAGATTAAGAAGAAGTGGTACATATATACAATGGAATATTACCCAGCCATAAAAAAGAAAGAGAGAATGCCATTTGCAGCAACACAGATGGAACTAGAGATCTCATACTAAGTGAAATAAGTCAGAAAGAGAAAGACAAATACCATACGATACCACCTATACCTGGAATCTAATATACAACACACATGAACCTATCTGCAGAAAAGAAGCAAACTCATAGACTTGCAGAACAGACTGTGGTTGCCAAGGGGGAGGGGCAGGGAGTGGGATGGACTGGAAGTTGGGGGTTAGTAGCTGCAAACTATTGCATTTGGAGTGGATAAGCAATGAGGTCCTGCTGTGTGGCACAGGGAACTACATCCAATCGCTTGTGATGGAACATGATGGAGAATAATGTGAGAAAAAGAATGTATATGTATGTATAACTGGGGTCATTTTGCTGTATAGCAGAAATTGACAGAATGTTGTAAAACAACTATAAAAGAAAAAATAAAAATCTCAAAAAAAAAAAATGATGCGGCCCTACCCTAGTCCAATAAGGCTGGTGTCCTTATAAGAAGACGAAGAGACACTAAAATTCTGTGTGCACCAAGGAAAGGCCATGTGAGGACACGGTGAGAAGATGGCCCCCACCAAACCAGGGGAGAGAGGTGTCACCAGAAACCAAGCCTGTCAGCACCTTGACCTCGGATTTCCAGCCTCCCAAACTATGAGAAAAGCCAGCGTGTGTTGGTGAAGTCGCCCGGCTTGCGGTATTTAGCCATGGCAGCCCAAGCTGACCGAGACACCTGCAAAGGGGTTTAGACTTTACCCAAGTTGATGCCAAGTTCTACGATTCCACTTGCCACTAACTCAACTCACTTCTCCCTACGGAATGCCACTCTGAGAGGAAAGCAGCTTTCAACAGCCTTGTTCAAGCCCGCGCCCTTTGCAGTACTTGCTGACTGCTGGGGGCTGCAGGGCGCGGTCTCGCGGGCAACAAAGGGACCCGTGAGCCCGCACACCCGGCGCAGGGATGAGGGGAGCTGCTGACCGGGACAGTCCTGTGAGGCAGCCCACCCTTTCCCGCCCCAAAAACCATTCTTGGGAGGTTTGTTAAGGGCACTTGCCAGGGACCACCAGCAGCTCAGTCTCACTCAGTCTTCAAGGAAAGGGCCAGAGCAATGATGTACTCTGTCTGGAAAGCTTTCCAGACTTTGCATTAGTTCTAGAATGACTACCTCAGCGTTTCCATCGAGGATCGGTAGAAATGGACCTGACTAGGATCCGTGAGGATGCGGGTTCGATCCCTGGCCTCACTCTGTGGGTTAAGTTTCCAGCGCTGCTGTGACCTGCGGTGCAGGTCGCAGACGAGGCTTGGATCCTGCATTGCTGTGGCTGTGGTGTAGGCTGGCAGCTGCAGCTCAGATTTGCCCCCTTAGCCTGGGAACCTCCATATGCTGCAGGTACAGCCCTAAAAAGCCAAAAAGAAAAGAAAAACAAAATAGAATGGCCGCTTCACTTCAGGGGCGTCCATGTTGTCATATATTGAAAACTTAATGCATGCACCTTAAAGGATGATGGCATAAGCTGGCCCCTATGCCAGGTTAAGGGAAAAGGAGGGATAAAGAAACTTCAATTCTTAGTTCCCCTTTGAGGCCCACAAGGAGGCACCTCCTCCAGGAAGGCTTTCTGGATTTTCTCAGACCCAGCCCCTTCCACCTTTGAACTCCCATAATATTTGGTGTTTATGTCTTTTTTCCTTTCCCTTCCTTCCTTCCTTCCTCCCTTTTTCTTTCCTTTTTTTTTGGTCACGCCCGAGGTGAGCCAGGGACTGAAGTCGCACCACAGCAGTGACCTGAGCCGCTGCAGTGACAGCGCCGGATCCTCAACCGTCAGGGAACTCCCACCTCTCTTTCTAAGCAAATTTCTTCTTCCTTCCTCTGTGTGCTTTCCTTGTCTTCAAAATTACACTCGGACCTCTTTGCGAGCAAGCGCTGCGGGCTCACCCTTTTATTCCTTCAAATCTGGCACAGGATATGCAGCCGGGCCGGCTTCGTGCCTCCATCAGCAGAGATGGATGTGTTTAGGGCGGCTCGAGGCAGATTCAAGCACAAAGACCCCAGGAGGCACGGGGCGGGGGGCGGGAGGGGGTGGTCATCAGATGCGACAGAACACTCACAGTTATAAAGAAAAGCACAAAGAGAATGAATACGCGTATGTGTGTGACTGTGCCGCTGTGCAGTACAGCAGAAATTATCACGGCCTTGTGTATTAACTATACTTCAATAAAATTTAAAAACACACACACACACACACACACACACACCCAAATACCCCAAAGAATAGCACAAATCTGATTATCTCAAGATGGAGGTAGCTCAGGGAGGGGACGATAAGAGAGGCACATTTATATGAAACCTAGTGAACCCTGGCTGAAGGGCTACTGTGTGCAAGGTGGCGGCAAAAATGAAGAGGAAGGGAACGAGAAAGGAGGACGAGTCTTTCTTGAACACCCTCTATGTGTCAGGCACTGTGCTTATTAATAAGCTCAGTCACACTCCACCCCTCTCACCCTGCAAGCTTAAGCAGCCCTATACCCATTTTATAAAAGAGGAAACTGAGGCTCGTGGAGGCTACATAACCTACTGATGCCCACGGAGCTGGTCAACAGCAAAGCTGGGATCCCAAGCCTGGTCCGACCCCAAACCCAGCCCTTTCTCGAGAATCTGCCATGTGGCCTCTGTCCACAGAATCTGTATGCAGAGGACGCAGCCATGCACACTGCTAGTGCCACAGCCAAGGTGGGAAAGCGGCTGGGACCATGAGCGAGACATGGCTCCACTTGGAAAGAGGTCAGAGTCTCGGAGTTCCCACTGTGACTAAGTAGTAACAAACTCGAGAATCTGTGAGGATGTAGTTCGATCCCCAGGCCCCAATCAGTGGGTTAAGCATCTGGCATTGCTGTGAGCTGTGGTGTAGGTCACAGACGAGGCTTGGATCCCACATCGCTGTGGCTGTGGGACAGACTGGTGGCTACGGCTACTATTTGACCCCTAGCCTCAGAATTTCTTTATGCTGCGGGAGTGGGCCCCCCCCCCAAAAAAAAAAAGAGTTCAGAGTCTAATCATTAGGCTAGAAGGAAGAAAAAAGTGAGAAAAAAAGAGGTAAGTAGCAAACAGAGTGGGAATTCAAAGTTTCTAGAAGAGTACTACTGAATTGTGAGTGAGATGAGCAGACTGCTCTAGCAAGGGAGAGTGACCCTGAGCTGGCGAATGAAAAAGAAATACAGTTTCTTTCCTTTTTTTTTTCTTTTTTAGGGCTGTACCTGTAGCATATGGAGGAGGTTCCCAGGTTAAGGGTTGAATCGGAACTACAGCTGCCAGCCTACACCACAGCCACGGCAACATCAGATCTGAGCCACATCTGCGACCTACACCACAGCTCACGGCAACGCTGGACCCTTAACCCACTGAGAGAGGCCAGGGATCGAACCTGCAACTTCATGGTTCCTAGTCAGATTTGTTTCTGCTGTGCCACGATGGGAACTCCGAAAAGTAAATACAGTTTCAACAGGCAGAAGAAACTTGAACAAAATCATGCAGCTATGCACAAATTTGGGAATTTCAGGAAATGTCAAATAGTCTAGTGTGGAAGGGGTGGAGATGGTAGGGAAAAGAAGTGACCCAATATTAGGCACCTGAAGATAAGCAGGAAGCAGCTTAGGTGTCATATCTTCCTTAGAACTGCTAGCTAATTCTTTGAAGTTAAGGTTGTCAGCTTTGGAGCATGCTGGCCAGGTCTGACCTCTGTGTATGTTTGGTTTGCATATTTTTTTTTGTCTTTTTGCCTTATCGAAGGCCACACCCGTGGCATATGGAGGTTCCCAGGCTAGGAGTCTAACAGGAGCTGTAGCCGCCGGCCTTGGCCACAGCCACAGCAACGCGGGATCCGAGCCGCATCTGCAACCTACACCACAGCTCACGGCAACGCCGGATCCTTAACCCACTGAGCGAGGCCAGGGATCGAACCCGCAACCTCATGGTTCCTAGTCGGATTCGTTGACCACTGAGCCACGACGGGAACTCCTGAGATCACTACTCTTGATTTAAAATTTAATCTCCTTATTTAACAAAACAAAACACAGTTGGTGTCACCGTGACCACCACTGCAGAGGAGCGCCTGAGAATGGGGGACGTGACCTTTTCTTTCAAGTCTTTGCTCAGATGTCCCCTCATGAGAGAGGCCTTCTCTTATCACCTTCTGGAACAGCTCTTTCCCAGCTCTCTCTGTCTGGCTTTATTTTCTTGACAGTGCTTGTCCCCACCCGACGTGGTACCGATGCGGTCATTTATCTAGTCTCTCCGTCATCGCTCGATGGTGAAACCCACAGGGAGGAGCAAGGCCTTTCATTTACACAGCAGAGAACAGTGTCCAGCACATAATAAGCACTCAAACCTATCTGTTTTTTGTTTTTTTTTTAATTCTTTTTAGGGCCGCCCCTGTGGCATACGGAGGCTCCCAGGCTAGGGGTCAAATTGGAGCTGCGGCTGCTGGCCTACGCCACAGCCACAGCAACGCCAGATCTGAGCCGCATCTGCGACCCACACCACAGCTCATGGCAATGTCACATCCTTAGCCCACTGAGCGAGGCCAGGGATCGAACCTGTGTCATCTTGGACACTAGTTGGGTTCCTTACCTCTGAGCCACAACAGGAACTCTAATATACCTATCTGTTGAATGAACCAATGACTGACTCTGAGTTGAACTTGACTCTCGGTAGAGAAATGCTTAGCGCACTTGAAACCTACCTGCTGTGCCTTAGCCCAGAATATATCTTCCAGATGGGTGGCGAACCCTTCACTCAGCCACTCCTCCGTCCAGTCTCGGGCCCCGATAGCCAGGCCAAACCAGGAGTGAGCGATTTCATGGCATAGACGGGTCCCGCAGAGATGGCTCATTCCGGTCAAGACACTCTGGGAGAGGAAGACGATGTGTGGGCTGTGGGGAACGGGGGAGAAAACACACGGAGTCTTGTTGGGACCTGTCCTGGCGGCCGCCGCCCGGGGCAGCTTTCTCAGCCGGGTGAGCCTGTCATTATCTGTGTGCATGCCGGATCACGGCCAGTAGGCTCGCGGCCTCGATGCTTTTTCGAAATGAAGTGGCAGTTTGCGTTTCTGGCAGCGGTTCAGGTGGGCCGTTGCTGCCAAGCAGTTGTCTCCGTCATCAAATGGCTATTACCTGTAATAAGTAACCAGCACCGAGGTTTTACACCGAAGAAATTACAAGGCCGTGGAAGCGTTTACTCTGAAACCTGGGCTGTAAAAGAAGAGCAGGTGTGAGAGTGCGGAGGCCATGCTGTCAAGACAGTGATCAAAGAAGACCCTTCAGCCAAAAATCCGAGCACAGCTTCCCATGCGCAGGAAAAGCCGAGGAGATTGGGAGCACACATTCTCTGTTTCAGACTGGGGCTGGTGACACGGGAAACAAACTCACAGGTGCTGCGGATGGGGGAGGTTTCAAGAGACCCTGATAAAGGCTGAGGCCCCATAAGGTAGAGGTTCCTCTCTGTAGACGCTCAGACGTAAAATCAGGCAGAGATGGAGACAGATGAGAGCCCACCCACCCAAGATGCGCAAATGGCCCCAGGGCTGGCACCCCCGGGGAGATTTACCTAATCTCATTTTCTTTTTTTTGGGGGGGGGCTTTTTGTCCTTTTAAGTCCCTACCCGCGGCATGTGGAGGTTCCCAGGCTAGGGGTTTAATCGGAGCTACAGCTGCTGGTCTACACCACAGCCACAGCAACACGGGATCCGAGCCGCATCTGCAACCTACACCACAGCTCACGGCAACGCCGGATCCTTAACCCACTGAGCGAGGCCAGGGATCGAACCCACAACCTCATGGTTCCTAGTCGGATTCGTTTCAGCTGCACCACGACGGGGACTCCTCATTTTCCATACCTTGTTTTTTAAACCCCCCAAATTCCGTGATTAGAACTGCACTGATGAAACGGGAGGGAGAAAGGGGGGAGGCTGGAGAACCAACGAGGAGGCAAAGGGGACACGTCCTGTGCTTCACCTTTCGGATTTCTCATCTGTCTGTCCAGGACTTGTTTACAGCCTCATGAATGAAGAATTTACACTTTAAAAAAAAAGAAAAAAAAAACCCTCCTCCATCTAGTGAACAAAAGATGTCATGAAACCTTCCAAATTAAGAAGCTTTACACACTGGGGGTTCCTTCCTTCAAAAGTCACACGTTTGCCATCTCGCGGCCCCTGCACAAGTCAGGACTGCCTGTAGCTTGTCCGCCACCCCCCGTGGCCACCAGTAGAGAAAACCCCACCTGTTTTTCCCTTACACAACACCTCCCATTCAGCTCCCGGAGCCTTACTGAAATCCCGGGAGTCGTGTGTGCCAAAATAGACAGCTTTCATGTGAAATAATAACAGGGCAGGCGCGCAAATGAGAAAGTGTCTGCCAGGCTCTCGGCAGAGTCCACCAGAAACCCCAGGAACTAAATGGCACTGGGGCATCTGGGACATGGGGGAGCGACGCCACGGGCACCAACAGAAGTTCAGAGCACTAACTCAGAAAACAAAACAAAACATAGCAAAACAAAGACAGGAAGGAAGGAAGGAGGAGAAGAAGGGAGGGCACAGGAGCGAAACTTCCTCTTCCTGAGAAAGTCGCCCCGTGGAGAAGGCAAACTTGGAAACCTGGCAGTTTTTAAGCAAATGACCCTTTTGTTCTGGCATGTGCAGCGCTACAAAGAAAAGCCACAGAAATGTACCAAGTAAATAACATTCCAGGCATACTGCTGGCAGCACTTCACCCTTTTGGCTAAAACAAAACAGAAGTAACTTCGGGCTTTGTAAACAGGCTCAAAGACAAGGCTGCCTTGGAAAGGTCCATGGGCCAGAGACCCAGGCGGTGCCCGCGCAGTTCCTGAGACGCTGCGGCTGGGCTGTCGCTCTGCCCTGGAAGGGAGCACACGCTGATGCCTGTGCGATCGCAGCGGGGCTGGCCCTGAAGAAAACAGCCGGCCCTTGCCACGGCCGACCTGTCCCTGCCTTGTCCCAGTGTGGAACCGCTCCAGGCAACTTTATGCAAATATCACAGTCTGCGGGGGGCCTGGAGGAATGCACAAAAGCAGCTGTTTGGGGGGTGGCATTTCATTTTCCCGCCCTGCCATTATTTTTCCCCCTCTTTGTTCAACAGTCTTTGTTGTCTCCAGCAGACCTCCGTCCCCACCTGTGAGTACTTTGGAGACACCGCCCTGGCCTTGGTTGGGCTCAGGACAGACCCTGGCGTTGCTGGAATCGTGCCTAAGTTCCCACCTCCCAGCCTCAATCCTTTTCTCCAGGGAGAAATGTGTTTCCCCACTGTCCTCTGAAAAGGACCGAAGCTTAAAATTACTCCTGGATCAGAAGGACGCGTGTTTCACTGGAGAAAAATGACCTGTCAGTGGAAAACAAGACCTTCTCCCTGAAAAGCAATTTTCCAGTTGAGAACCGGACCCCCGATCCTCCTGCGGTGGAGGAGTGTGCGGTCTAAGGCTCGTTTTACCTGTGGATCCCAGCTCTCTAGGAAGGAGACAACCTCTTTCTTAAACTAAATTAAAAGCATAGAGTGAGGTTCTGATAACCTTTCTCAAGGCTTATGAACAAAATAGGCACAAAAGGACCAATAGAATTCGTCTTCCTTTTTTGTGTGTGTGTATATGCTTTTTTTTTTTAGGGCCACACCCGCAGTATATGGAGGTTACCAGGCTAGGGGCCTAATCAAAGCTGTAGCTGCTGGCCTACACCACAGCCACAGCCACAGCCACGCCAGATCCGAGCTGCGTCTGTGACCTACACCACAGCTCACGGCAACGCTGGATCCTTAACCCACTGAGCGAGGCCAGGGATCGAACCTGCAACCTCATGGTTCTTAGTCGGATTCGTTAACCACTGTGCCACGACGACGGGAACTCCTAGAGTTCGTCTTTCAGGGAGAATTTCCTCCTCTCTTTCTGAATCTCAATGTCAGGATGTCTCAGGTTCCATAGACTTTTCAAGCTGCCTTTTGTCAACAGGGAATGAAGACAGTATAATGCTCTGAAACTCGCTTCCAGGAGTAACAGTAAACATCCCCCCACCGACAGATGACTTCCTTCCTGCCCACCTTCAGAACAGAACGAAGGTTTAGAATTTCCTACTCCTACCTCACACTTGATTTATAAGTTTCACCCCCGGGGCGCCTCACACATTCCCCCGAATTGAGTTCTCAGCATCTTATTCAGGGTCCTAATCAGCCAGCAGGGCATCCGTCTTCACCCCGACAAGCCCCATTTGAAAATGGGTTTTCTTTTGCTCTCCCCCCTGCCCACCCCCAAAAGGGCCTGTGTCAACTACCTCTACAAATGCCAGATTGCTGATTCATCGCCGTCAGAGAGAAAGGAAGATAATCACTTTCAATGACAGCGTCATCTCCTAAACATGTTTTTTTGTTTGTTTTTAAATCAGAGCTGATCACTTTTCCCAAATAAAAGATGGGTGGGAAAGTAATGTTTTCTTCCTTTCCTTTTTTTTTTCCACTGGGGAGATCAGACTTCCTTTTTAAACGTGATTTGCAGTTTTTATTAAACAGATTTTTTTATTATAGCTGATTTACAATGTTCTGTCCATTTCTACTGTACGGCAAAGTGACCCAGTTACGTTTATATATATTCTTTTTCTCATATTATCTTCCATTGGAAAGTAATATCTTCAACTCTCAAAGAGCCCAAGCCCTCTTATTTGTATTCTCCATCGTAAATTCTCTTTCGCTGCAAGTGATCTAGGAGGCCAGCGGGGGCAGAGCAGGGGGCGGGCAGGGCGACAGGGGGACAGGTGTTCGCCTTCTTTCCCAGGAGACCACCAGCAGGGCTGACCCCCCCCCCACTGCCACCCACCGCCCAAGGCCACGTGGTACTGCCTGTCTGCCGCCTTACCCCTCAAGATTAAAAATATCATCTCTGGTCAGAAAACAGTTTCTCAAGACTGTTCCTCAAAGCTCCCTCCCCACTCAGATCAGGAGGCTGGGTCCCTTAATTTAAAACATGCTTCTAGCCGAGGAGGAAGGAGTGCCTTCATTACTCTCAGAGGCCACTCCAGTCCTTCGGGAGGAATTCAATTTGGAGCGGAAATGGAGAATTTCATCAGATCTTAAGCAGGGGCGGGTGTGTGATTTATTTCTGCTTTGTCTGGGGAGCCGTGACCAGCGTGGTCCATCTGGCTACTTGGCGAGAAGGGCAGCACTGGGTCCGCGCAGGCTGTGGGCGGACCAGGCCCAGAGGATGGGAGACGGCTTTGGGGTAAGGACCACGAGAGCCCCAGGCCGCCCCTCCGCGGCCCGGGAGGGACCCCCACTCCCCCGCAGGAGGCGCGGATTCACTCTTGATGCAGATCCTGGGAAGGTGCGGCCGGGAAATGGACGCATATTCACCAAGCTTGAACTTCTCCTGGGTTCGAAGCTTTTCGGGATCTCAACAACACGCCAAGCCCGATATCCTTTTAGAGAGCAAAGAAGGACCAAGAAAGGGGGGAACACAGGCTCCTCTTCTTCCAAAGCGAAACTGGATGGTTCCAAGGGTCTCATAAGCAACTTCTGCCTGCGTGACTGAATTACTGGCAAATTGAACGTGGGTAACTGAAAAGTGGACTCACGGTGGCCTGGGGCCATCTGAAAGAGGGGACAGATCCTGCTGGGCCACCCCTGAGACTCAGAACGCGCTTTCTCGTCTTTTGTAAGCCGTGACACGATGTCCAAAGAGTCAGAGTCTCAGCCTGTGCATTTACCCACCAAACGCTTCAGCCCCGCCCTGAAGTCCCTTAGCCCTGATCCCGGACGCAGCCTAACACGGGGACGCGCCTGTTGTCCCAGAGGCAAAGCGGCAGCCGCGATGACCCGGAGGGCCCCTGCTCCCCTCTGGCTCTCTGACGGCTCAGTGGGGACTGGGAACCTTCCTGTCGCCACATCGTGCGTCCTGCGGTGACCACGTGATGCGGTGACCACGTGATGCGGTGACCACGTGATGCGGTCTAAACTTGGCGCCTTAGGAGACACGGGGCTTTCCGCAGCCTGAAAACCTCCCTCGAGGAAACCAACCTAAAAACGGGAAGAAATCTTACTACATCAAATCCACACAAGGATATGGGTTTGAGAGAAAGGCTAATATTAACTTGTATAAGTTTTCCTACAGAAGTTCTAAAGAACAAATAGGCAGTAATGTCTACTCACTTTTCTAAATGGATTTGGGCTCAAACTGCCGATATGACTACAGCAGGGAGTGAAGTGGGGGGGGGGGAGCCCAGGGGCCACATTCCAGAGACTTCTACCAGAAACATATCCTTCTTCTCAAGGCAGATTGCTTGAGTGTTTGCTGTGTGCTAGGCACTGTATTCTACGTACATCATGTCATTTCATCCACCTCATGATCTCAGGAGATAGATTTTATCATCATCCCCATTTTACAGGTGACGAAAATGAGGCACAGAGGTGAAGCGACCGGCTCGAGCTCACATAGCTGGTAAGGAGCAGAGCTGGTATTTCTACTCACACAGTCTTGACACTGAAGCTTCACCCTTGACCCACACTCTGCCTAGGGTCCCCCTTGACTTCAGGGTTTTCATTTCTGGGCCAGTTCAAGCCCAGTAATACAATGTTCGCTGGTATTCCTTGGGCTCCGTCTCCAGAGTCCACCCAAGGGGACCTCCAAGCCACGTCCTGGGACCTCTGTTCCTTAAATCCGTAGCACAGCTAGAACTGCCGGAGGTTACCAGAACTTCCATCCGCAAAGCTTCAGCCTCTTCCTGGTGGGAAAGTGGGTAGGGGGAGTTCCCTTCGTGGCTCAGTGGTTAACGAATCCGACTAAGAACCATGAGGTTGCGGGTTCGATCCCTGGCCTCACTCAGTGGGTTAAGGATCCGGCGTTGCCGTGAGCTGTGGTATAGGTCGCAGACGCGGCTCGGATCCCGCGTGGCTGTGGCTGTGGTGTAGGCCGGCGGCTACAGCTCCTGTTAGACCCCTAGCCTGGGAACCTCCATATTCCACGGGTGCTGCTCTAGATAAGGCAAAAAGACAAAAAATTAAAAAAAGGAAAGGGGGTAGGGAAGGAAAGGGGGCGGGGACGGGGAGCATCACCGCTTCACTGCCCATGACCCCCAAGAGCCTAAATTCCTGGACACGCCCCCATTCCTCCTCGCCCTGTCGTGGGCCACTGCAAGGTGAAGCTTAGACAAGGGGCGGGGGGGGCGAGGGTCAGTCCCTAGGGGATGCTTTTGGGAGCTCAGGAAGCGCAACACGCCAGACTGCCTACTGCCTCTTCCCGGCCTCCACGTCCCCCATCCTTTTTGTTCAAGCCCGACTTTTCTTTTTCCTAAGTAGACAGTATTTTTAGAGCAGTTTTAACTTGGCAGCAAAACTGAGCAGAAAGTACAGCGATTTCCCATATGCCCTTGCCTCCACACGCGCAGCCTCTCCCACTCATCAGCGTCCTCCATCGGAGGGGCGCATTTGTTATTACGAGTGACGGGTCTGCATTGACGCATCATCACCCAGGGGCTGGAGTCGACATCAGGGCTCGCCTTGGTGTGGTACCTTCTGTGCATCGGAGACACATGCGATAATGCAGCCACCGTTATAGTTTCACCCAGAGGAGATTCACTGCCCTAAAAATCCTCCAGTTTTTTTTTCTTCTCAAGAAGAGATTGTTTAAAGCAGATCGCAGGCCTACGGGAGTAAAGAAAGGGAGGGAGATGCATAATGGAATGGAGGCAGTGAAAAAAAAAGATGAGGGAGGTAGATAATGAGAGGAGGGACGGTAGGTGGCCAGAGATGGGGGCAGGGGACGAGGGTACGGGACAGAGACAGGGAGGTGGGGGAAGTGGCAGGAGATGGGGAAGCAGAGGGTGAGATGAAGAAGATACGATGGGAAAGCCTATAACAGACGGCGGGAGGCAGCGGAGTAGAGTGCGGGAGGTGAGGAGACGAGGGAGCAGATGAGGACAGGTGGGGAAGCAGATAAAGTGAGGAAGGCAGGAAGGAAGGAAGCAGACCAGGTGGGACGTGGAGGACAAGACGAAAGGAAGTTGATTAGGAGGTTAGGGGAGCGATAACAATACAGGGAAGCAGGTCGCGACGGGAGGAGACTAGAAAACCAGGGAGGGGAGCAGGTGACACTTTAAAAAAAAAGGAAACAAAACAAAATGCTATGCTCAAAGCAAACAGAGCCACAGACGGAAGCCACAAGCCCACCATCCCACCATCTCTGGTCGACGGCAGTCACCTTAGGGGGAGAAGCGCGTGATTTCACTGCATGTCGAGGTGCAAAGCCTGCCTCCCGCCAGGCTCCGCGCGGATTCTCCCGGAAGACAGGGAAAGGCCCTGAAGCTGAGCGTGGATGACAGCTGGGCAGACAGAGGCACAGGGAGGGGACGAGGGGCGCCCCTGAGGACACCAAAACATTTTTGCCGGCTTCATGATTTTGTTCAGTGGGACTACCGCGAACGGGGGAAAAATAATCGCCTGGCAACGACGAGACACAGAGACTACCTCTGACTCTAGAAAACAGAGACTTTTTGGCAGGCTGCTCAGACAGCGATAAGCAGAGCTGTAAGCAGAGTGGCGGACATTTCACTAACACGTGTGGGCACCGTCCACAGAAATGGTTTTCTAGACCTCAGTCCGTCTGCTAAGTGGAGGCAGTGCTGGCACTCAATGACTGGGCACTGGCTGCACCCAACTCAGGTTACCCTGCGGGGGTGGCATCTCGTGATGCCTAAAAAGCTAAATAAACCAGTGAGTGGATGTCTCAGGTTTTAAAGCTAAAGAACCAGAGACAAAAGTCAGTATTTGGGAGTTCCCGTTGTGGCTCAGTGGTAACAAACCCGACTAGAATCCTTGCGGATGCGGGTTTGGTCCCTGGCCTCGCTCAGTGGGTTAAGGATCCTGCGTTGTCATGAGCTGCGGTGTAGGTCGCAGACGTGGTTCAGTCTTGCATTGCTGTGGCGGTGGTGTAGACCGGCAGCTGTAGCTCCAATCCGACCCGTAGCATAGGAACTTCCATATGCCATGGGTATGGCCCCAAAAAAACAAACAAACAAAAAAAAAACCAGACAAAACAAAACAAAAAACTGTATTTGATGGAATTTTCCAACGAGATTCAGACTTCTTTCTTTGTGAATATCAAGGTACATGTTCAACCTAAGGAGTCTCTGGATTCTCAGAGATGAGAACAAAGAACTGATTTTTTTTTTTTTAAAGTTACTGAGTACTCTGGTGTGTTCTGGACACCAGAGGCCCACCCGTACCCAAGCTGTATGAATAATAGTTATTGTCGCTGAAGATGTCTTCTGAATCATCTATAAATTAGTTATGAACCAAGGCTACGCATTTTCTGCAGGATCTGGAGAACTCTTCTGGTAAGTAATTACCCATTAAACCATGCTGGCAGCCTCCGCGGGAGCACACGGATGACAAAATGTGATTCTTTCCACTCCCCCCCCCCAACGCCCCCCATTTCCATTCCATTTCCATTCCTGTCCTCCCCAGCCGGGGCGATGATGTTTGTTCCCATAAAGAGAGCTAATAAAATTAGCCTCTACTGTGATACGGCGGGGGTGGAGGGGGAAATCTTTATTTAATAATATAATGCAGTTTGCTTCATTCCCAGAACAGCAATAAGATGGCACAATGGAGAACCATAATAGCTCATCCAGTTGATTTTCGCTGCGGGTACAAGTCTGTCATTCGTGGCCAGGTGGACTGCTTCATGAAGGGACAAGTCCGGGCAGCTTGTGGTTATGGGTTTCCTTTGAAATACAGTCAAGCCCTCTCTGGATCCACAAATGATGTCTTGCCATGTTCTTTGTCTAGAGAAAGAAATTGTGGGCATTTCCCAAAGAGGTCTCAGAAATTCAACTGGTGAGGGGGCTGTCAGTTGCTTCTGCAACCGAGAGCAAGCATTCATGTCCCAGTCAGGCATCTGTGAATCTGGAAACCCAAGATGTGGTCATCAGTGCGTTTAGGAGTTCCCGTGGTGGCTCAGTGGTAACAAACACGACTAGGATCCATGAGGTTGCGGGTTCGATCCCTGGCCTCGCTCACTGGGTTAAGGATCCGGCGTTGCCGTGAGCTGTGGTGTAGGTCACAGAGGCGGCTCGGATCCTGCGTTGCTCTGGCGGTGGCGTAGGCTGGCGGCTGTAGCTCCGAGTTGATCCCTAGCCTGGGAACCTTCCATGTGCCGCTGGTGCGGCCCTAAAAAGCAAAACGACAGCAACAAAAAACAAATCCTCGGGCCCACGCCTCCAGAGTCTGATTCATAGGCCTGGGTGGGGCCTGAGAATCTGCATTTTCTATGAACTTCCCAGGTGAGGCTGATGTTGTTGATCCAGGGTTCACAGCCCAAGGGCTGCCAATCTGCGCCGTGGGGGCCACATTTCCAAATTAAAAAAAAAAAAAAATCCATTGCCAAAATTTATAAATGGGAAGATTTCACCTAGAAATCCAGATTTTCTCATTTTATGTAAAATCGGAAAGGTTGGACTGCGCTAGGCCCACCTTCCTACGCGGTAACTGCAGTTTCAGAGGGGGCTCGGGTCCCCCAGCTCCTCGTCACCCTCCTTGTCCCTCCAGCACCGGCTGATTCCACTTGACATTATAATCCCATGTGATTCCATGTGCTTCTCTCAACCCCCTCTCTTACAGCAGAATTAAGAGAAAGGTGAACTATTTCTATTATCCATGCCTTCAAAAGCAGGCAGAGAAGACCGAGAGACGCACGCACGCTCATTTATATTTGCTGCTTGACTCCTTCTAGGCATGTGCCTTTAACCTCTTGTTTAGCTTTTTTTATGAACAATTCTACTGTCAGCCTTGTTTATGGCTATAGGATGGTTTAGCGACTCTTACTCTGTGGAGAGAGCAAAGGCACAAAGTTTAGCCTAGGTCAAGTCGATCGCGACAGATTCCATATTACTAGGGGTGGGATTAATTAGGTTTATCATATTTTTAAAATCCAAACACGGTTTCAATTAATATTAGCCGCTAATGGCTTATAATGAAGGCAGAGCCTGTTAGCTAAGCAAACAACTGGCATGTTTGTTTAAAGCGTAAATAGAAGGAAAATTCATGAATTAAATGAATGAATTCCTTGATTGTTCTCCCCCAGCCATAAAGGACCATTCAGCTGCCACCATACAGATCGCCACCTTTGTTAAAAGGTTAACCTGCTGGAGTTATCTTTATCCGGTCAGAGATCTTCTTAGTGGCTGCTTACAAAGTAAATGTCTCTGAATTTTTCAAAGTGCTCATCCATAGCAGTAAGTGCCATTAAGGATCAGGGATCTCCTGGCTTTGGGGGCTGGGGGGTGGGGTGGGTGCGCGGTTCATAAATAGCCGAGCTTTTAAGAACAACAGCCGTATTTCTGAATCTCACTTTGTGACTCCCCAGATAGACCCGGGCAAGCATACTCGTGGAGATAAAGGGACAATCCGCCTCCTATTTTCCAGGGTGGTCCTAGAAAGTATGGGACAGATGGTCATTCTCAGAGGTCCTGAACTTGACAGCATCTCCCTTTAAGAGGTAATAAACCTCGCCAGAAACAAAAATAAACAAATTAAAGCTTTTGCTCTCCCAAGTCTCTCCTAACTTTAATTAAGCTTTTCATTTCACTTTACGAGCACTGCATTTCTTCTTTCCACATGGAATGCACGAGGTTTATGGGGTGTCTACAGTTAGACCCCGTTTTCCTGGGGTGCTTCCCTTGGAGGTGCTGACAGAGTTGAAAGCCTGTGTGCTGGGGGAGGGACCACAGGAATCCCGCTCCTTTTTTCTTTTCTTTTTTTTTTGGGGGGGGGGGGGGGGGGGGGTGGGGCACCTGCATATGGAGGCTCCCAGGCTAGGGGTTGAATCGGAGCTGCCGCTGCCAGCCTTCGCCACAGCCATAGCAACTCCAGAGCCGAGCCGCGTCTGCAACCTACACCACAGCTCATGGCAATGCTGGATCTCTTAACCCACTGAGCGAGGCCAGGTACTGAACCCGCATCCTCATGGATCCTAGTTGGGTTCTTAACCGGCTGGGCCACAAGGGGAACTCCTGCCTCTCCTTCTAAATAATTCTTCGTGCTTATGTCCCCATTTCTGGGTAGTTGCCTTCTTGGGACTGGAAAGACATCTCGCTCCATTTGGAATGCATTCAGCTGCAAGTAACAAAAAAGACAAGGAACGCTGGCACACTCAAGGACATCTTTTTTTTTTTCTTTTTCTTTGCTGTAAGAAGACCCCTGGAGGAGGGTGACTGCTGGTGCCAGTTCAGGGTCTCAGCAGTGTGGTCAGAGCTCTAGGTCTGTCTTCCCGCTCGGCCGTCCTTGCCATGTTCACTTTTATCCTCATGCTAGCCACCTCCCAGTCACAGATTGGCCACCACAGCCGCAGGCATCACTCCATATTCTCAGAGGGAAAAGGGGGTGGGGGTGGGGTGGGGAGGAGTGCTGTGCCAGCAACATCTAATCCTTTCATCGGGACAGCAACATTTTCTTCTTAGAGATCCCAGAGCAGATTTCCACTCATTGGTTGCCCATGCAGTAAGGCAGCGTGGGGAAAGGGATCTTTGGCTGTTTCTGATTCTGTGGCGGGGCAGGCAGGAGGAAGGGGCTTGCTTATGAGGTCTTGAATTCATCAATCCACAGGGTCAGTTGCAGCACCTAGTGTAGCCCCTTTTCTCATAAATACTAAAGCCTCAGGCCTTGGATCTTTTAGAATGCAAATGCCTTCGCTTCCCAAAGCTAACAGTATACTAACACGATTCACACTGAAGTGGTGGTAATACCATATTATATTTTTCTAGATAGGAGGCATTCTGAATGTGGGGATGCGTGATGGGCAGGTCAGCATACTTTGAAGACCCGGTCTATTTTCCAACTTAATCTGACGGCAGCAGACATTTGGACTTTTTTTTTTTTTTGTCTTTTTGCCTTTTATCTAGAGCCACACCCGCGGCATATGGAGGTTCCCAGGCTAGGGGTCTAACAGGAGCTGTAGCCGCCGGCCTTTGCAACAGCCACAGCAACGCGGGATCCAAGCTGCGTCTGCAACCTACACCACAGCTCACGGCAACGCCAGATCCTTAACCCCCTAAGCGAGGCCAGGGATCGAACCCGCAACCTCACGGTTCTTAGTCGGATTCGTTAACCACTGAGCCACGAAGGGAACTCCAGACATTTGGACTGTTATTTCACCTACTGATCCTCCACAGAAGACCAAAAACCTACTAACGCTCAAGGCAATACCATATGATACGGTGGTTTTTAGGAACTCAGGCTTTGGAGACAGTGCCCTGGCCTTGACCTGTGGCTCTCCCATTTGCCAGCTGCATCGCTGTATCAGTCTTCTATGGCTGCTGTAACAAAGAACCACAAATGTAGTGTCTTAAAACAACACAAATTTATCGTTTTACAGTTCTGCAGGTCAGAAAGCTGACAGGGGTCTCACTGGCAAAAATCTATGCTATTGAAAGTCAGGACACTGGTCCTTGTGTGTCAGGTGGGAGCTGACTGGAAGAGCCACAGGGGTCTTCTGCGGCATCAGTCACAGTCCCTTTCTTTCTTTTTCTTCCTTCCTTCCTTTCTTTGGCCACACTCTCGGAACATAGAGGTTCCCAGGCTAGGGGTCGAATCGGAGCTGAAGCTGCTGGCCTAAGCCACAGCCACAGCAACGCGGGATCCGAGCCCCATCCAGCAACGCCGGATCCTTAACCCACTGAGCAGGGCCAGGGATCGAACCTGCATCATCAGGGATACTAGTCAGGTTCATTTCCACTGAGCCACAATGGGATCAGGGTGCTAGTTATAGAGGCGTGTTCAGTTTGTAAACTTTTGATGAGCTATACTCTTCAGATGTACACTTTTTCACATATCGTACTTTAATGAACAGTTAAAAACAAACACAGAGACACAAAACAGATCTCTTGGGAGGTCCCCATTTTCTCCTTGGAAAAATCAAGGCAAAGATGAAGCCAGCGTCTTGTCAGTGGGGGCAGAGACAAGACCAGAGTCTGGGCCGCCTGCCTTACAGGTGAGTATACTCCAGGCCAGTTCCCGCCTCTAATTAAATATGTATTTTGAGTCTCTTGAGAAAAAGGTTGGTTTTTTTTTTTCTCTTAATTTGCTTTTGCCATGGAGTCCCATTTCTATTGCGAGTGAAAGGTACCTTGTATCCCTCAGACACACCTGTAAAAACAGAACTGATACTGTCATCTGTCCACGTCTGTTTCATTTTCTTTCAGACACAGTGGAAAACACGCCACAATAATAACCCCTTTTCCATCCTGGCCAGCTGGAAAATTACGTTATGACTGAAATGACATCATTCAGCTATGACATTGCGCCAGCGGCTCAATGAAATCTGGGTGAGGCAGTGACAGCGTGGATGTGAACGCTTTTCGGCAACGAATCCCACCCCTCTGATTAGCAAACAGCTTTGGAATTAATACGCCATGATGTCTTGAAAATGAAACTACAGCAGCTGTATCGTCTGAAGCCACTGATCACTCAATCCCTTGTCTCTGAAACTAACCACACTGGCTACCAGGGGGATGGCACTAGAGCGAGTTTAAATAACCAGTTCTAAAGGCAGGAGACCAGGGGCCAGAGCCTAGGCTTTTGGCTCCGGGCATGATCTACCAAGGCGATGCTGTATAATACGGTGGTTTTCAAGAACTCAGGCTTTGGAGACAGAATCTTGACTTTCTCTCTCTAGTGTGTTTAAAGTGACCTCAAAGAGTAGTGCTAACTACGTATCTGCGATAATATTCTTTGATATAGAATACTGATGCTTTTCTGTAACACAGTAGTCTCAGCAAATACAACGTCAGGACAAGGCTGTGACCCTCCCTCCTTCATATTTTCAGCTTTTAGGATGAACCATACGAAATTGCTGACATTTGACCACTTCTTTCTTCCTTTTTTTTTTTTGCTTTTTTAGGGCCGCACTTGCGGCATATGGCGGTTCCCAGGCTAGGGGTCCAATTGGAGCTACAGCCATGCCAGATCCAAGCCACGTCTGCGACCTACACTACAGCTCACAGCAAAGACAGATCCCTTACCCCACTGAGCGAGGCCAGGGATTGAACCCGCAACCTCATGGTTCCTAGTCGGATTCGCTTCCACTGCACCACAAGGGGAACGCCGACATTTGACCATTTTCAGCCTCCCCAGATGGGCGATTCCATGTGGCTCCTCCTTAGGACCGTCCCTTCCCCGCCTGAGACCCATCTCGGCAGAAATGTCGCGAGTTGCCACGAGACCTAAGGAAAGTCCCACACTTTCCAAGCCACAGAATTAGAAACGCCACTGCGTCCCACTATGGAAAAGTACAGATGACATGTCCCTGGAAAATGACCCTGCGCCGTCCTCAGAAAGAGCTGGACCCTGGTCACCGCCCCAGCTCGGTGCCACCTCTGTCCTTTGCCTGCTCAGTGTGAAGCCACGAGATCCCGGAGTCGACGGCAGAAGCAGGAGGGGTCAGAGCAGGGACCCAGGAAGAGCAGGCGTCCCGAGCCCTGAGGGAGGCTGAGTGGACCTGCAGCCGACACGTTGCTTGCTACAAGGCCACCCAAGGCCCACGTCCCCACCTGCAAGCCGGGGGGAACGGGGCTGGGACACCACTGCAGCGAAGCTGGAATCCCAACCAAATAGAGGGCTTTCAGCCGACCAGCCTGCCACCCACGCGCGAGCCTTCCCTGACGGTGTCAGTGCCAGTGGATCCCAGTGTGACGAGGTCCCAGGGCCCAGCGGAGACAGCACATTGCTTCCCGGCCACTACCCACAAGGTGAATCCATGAGCCATGTTCGGTTCCACCTGCCAGGAAGGGTTCTGGCTTGAACAGGTTTATTCTGAGGACGGGAGGCGAGGAGAAGAGGCGAAAGTACCAGGAGCACGATCCAGGGGAAGGAGTCAGCCCAGAAGGGGCTGGGGTGGGTGGGGGGGCGGGAGGAAGCGCACATCTGGGGCGGTGACAGGCGCATGCCGAGGCCCGTGTTCAGAATGGGTCGCCCAGGTGGGATACGGATGCGGTCTGGGCTGGAGCGGCGAGGGGGTGAGGTGGGGAGGGCGTGAGAACGGTCCAGGCATCCTGCGCACTCGCTCCAAAAGGCGTCTTAGAGGCCTGTCCTTCCCGCCACACATGAGGAAAAAAAAAGACCCAGAGAGCCAGCTAGCTCATGCCACCCATGGGAGCTGCCCACGGGCCACAGCGAAGTCACGTCAGATATAAATCTGCCAGACAGTTCATTCAAAACCGTTTTACAAAACCCCAGTCGGAGCGCAACCAAAGGAGACTCCTTGCCTGAAACTGGGGACTCAGTCAAAGCTAGAAGCTAATGGCGACTGCAGGCAGAAATCTATGTCACCCTCTGTCGCCACAGTCACAAAATGCACCAGCAGCTGCTTACTAAGATGTGTACAGGGGTAAGACCTGGCCTTTTCTTCTGCTGACAAAGGGATATCTTTTTTATTTTCCTTTTTTTTTTCTGTCTTTTTAGGGGCTGCCCCTGTGGAATATGGAGGTTCCCAGGCTAGGGGTCACATCAGAACTACACCTGCCAGCCTACACCACAGCCACAGCCACGAGGGATCCAAGCCGCCTCTGTGACCTGCACCACAACTCACGGCAACATCAGATCCTTAACCCGCTGAGCGAGGCTGGGGATTGAACCCGCAACCTCATGGATAATGGGTTCGTCCCTGCTGAGCCACGACGGGAACTCCACAAAGGCATACCTCTAAGGAAAGTTTCCACCACTTTGGTTGTATCACTTTGCTGTTCACTTGGGCAGTAAAGAACAACAAACAAGAAGAAAACATTCCACGCCATGTTCTAACTATAGATCCGATTTCTCACAGTTTGTGTAACTATAACGGTTTACCTAGCTGCTCCCAAATTTTCTTTCTCGTTCTTTCATTCATTATTTTCAGGCTCTGAAAAGTCACCTTTAGGTTGAACACATCCTAAAAAAAAAGAAAAAAGAAAGCCTGGCCTAAAGAAAGACTGGGCCGTGCTGGAGCGCCAATGCACGTAACCTTAACTACAGCGTTTGCTTCTGGAAACACTATAATGTATAAAATAAAATATTAATAGCCATTACCTCAGTCCTTCTGAGAACAGACCTGAGTCACAGCTTTCGTGTGGCGTGATTTCCACGCCTGGGCCTCGCTGTGAACGCTGCTCACGCTGCCAGGCGGTGGAAGCCTCGGAGCGGACGAGACCAAGACGCGTGTGTGTTTTCAGTTCCAGAATGTCATGGGCAACGTTGCTTATTTTGGAGTTCCGTTCTTCTGAATTTAACACCTATTACACGTTCTAAGGCCGATCGCCTAAACACGTACTAGGAGGGCTGGCAAAATTATTTTTGACTTAGAAAGGAAAATACTGGAATGAGATGAAACATTATTTAACTCTTGTCATTTATCAGCAGCTCGAGGTGCCACCCCTGCTCAACTCTCTGACATCTCCAAGCACGGAGAGGGCAAATTATCTGCGTGAATGGGGGTCTTTCCCACGCCTGGTGCGTCGCAAATGGACATCAGTAGATTTTTAAACTTTGTGCGGATGGTGTTAAAAACGCTAAAGACATTCAGGCTTATGACCAGTCTGGTTCCCCCCACCCCCGCTTGTCCACTGTCTTCTTGATAAGCTGTGGGTTCTTAGTGGCCTAAAATGCAACTGTTGGACAGTTTTGGGTCCGGTGATTATACAGCTGCGTTAAATAAAGAATGAAACACAAGGGGTTCCCGTTGTGGCTCAGCGGTAACAAACCCGACCAGTAACCATGTGGATGCGGGTTCAGTGCCTGGCCCCGAGAACTTCCATATGCCCCAAATGCGGCCCTTAAAAGCAAAAACAAAAAAAGAAAGTCAAGTGCCCACCCTAGTACCCAGCACACAGTAAACAGCCCACAAATGGCAGTGGCCTCCCTCTCACTCCCTCTCGGAGGGCTAAGTGCTTTCAAGTCTGTGTTTAGAATTGATTCTTCAAATCCCCCATGAGACAGTGTCAAGTGAACGTCCTGCTTTTATTGGCGGGAGGCCGGGAGTGGGGGATGGCTCATTCACCCCTCGAGACGGGATCCTGGCACAGTCCGAGGCTGGGCCTGCAACTCGCTCTCTCGGCCGCAGCCCAGCAGCGGGGCTCCTGGGCTAAACCGCTTCTTGAGGTGGCTTGCCACACCGAGGTGTGTTTTTTAAATCTGGGCAATAAAATTTGGTGTGGTTGGAGAGGCGGCGGATGGGAACCCACCCACGGGCAAATGACGTCAAAAAAGCTAAAGGGAAACATTGGGCTTCTCTGTTCTCCAGAAGCTTCTGCTATGTTAAGCAACCTCAGAAGGAAGCTGACTTTCCATTGAAAAACAGCCGCTTTGGCAGTTGTCACAGACAGCCTGGGGTCTTACACTTCCCCCCTTAGAAAAGCGGGGGAAATAATTTCCGTAAGTCGGAAAGGAAGAAAGCTGGGGTTCAAAGGCGCTTGGTGGTCACCTGATGCAGCCTCCACTTCCAAAGAGCTAATAAGGAAACTGAGGCTCAGAGCAGGTTGGAGATTTGAGCCTCTGGATTTCCCAGGCGACCCGCCGTCTACATCACGCAGCTGTCACAAGCCCATCAGGCCGAACATTTGTCAGCTGCTCCGACGAGAAAGGACATTGCAGTTTAGGTTTTTGTGTTTTGTTTTGTTTTGTTTTGTTTTTCTTTTTAGAGCCTCACCCTCGGCATATGGAAGTTCCTAGGCTAGGAGTCAAATTGGAGCTGCTGCTGCCAGCCACAGCCACAGCCACAGCCACAGCCAGATCCGAGCCACATTTGTAACCCACACCACAGCTCACAGCAACGCTGGAACTTTAACCCAATGAGCGAGGCCAAGGATCCAACCCAGATCCTCATGGATATGAGTCAGGTTCTTAACCTGCTGTGCCACAATGGGAACTCTTTGGTTTTTTTTTTTTTTTTTTGATGGAAGTATAGTGACATTTCATTTAGTTTACAGAGGGGCTGCTTCAGCAGAAGTTCATGGGTGGCTCAAAGGAGAATGGTCCCGTCCCCCTGACGCCAGAGCTCTTAGTCGGGGGAGGAAGCTTTGGAGAGGCTGTGTGTATGTGTAAGGGGCACACAGCCAGACAGACCCTTCTCTCACTTTTGTCCCCAGAAGACAACCTGATGCGTGGGGTTGAGCACCCGTTGCAGAGGATGCTGCACCCTGCAACTCCGGGGAGCGCCCCCCCCCCAGTCTCCCCACTCCCACAGCTGGATCTCTCGTTTCTTCAGCTTTCTTCTCTACAGAAAAGGCCCCGAGGTGACAGCTAAGGGACAGCCGAGAAGCGGCGTGCCGAAGTCACCCAGCAGGGTTGTCCACACATGGCTGCAGGCTTAGCTCTTCCCCGTGTCTTTGGGAAACCAAGTCAGGCTGATATTAAAATATTCTTGATACATTATTTATTATATTATCATTCGATTATTATTTGTTACATTATTTATTAGGATTTTTCCTTAGTAAATTAGTTCTCCCATCAGTGACCTCCCAGAAGAAAAATCCTTCGATTAATAAAGTGAATGTAACACCCTTATAATTTTTAAAGGCTTTTCACATCCATTTTTTCTTTCTCTCTCTCTTTTTTTTCTTTTTAGGGCCACACCCCTGGCATATGGAAGTTCCCGCTAGGGGTCCAATCAGAGCTGCAGTTGCGACCACCACGGCCAAAGCCAAGGCAACACCAGATCCGAGCCGTGTCTGAGACCTACACTGAAGCTGGCGGCAATGCTGGATCCTTAACCCATTGAGCAAGGCCAGGGATCGAACCTGCATCTTCATGGATACTAGTCAGGTTCTTAACCCACTGAGCCACAAGGGGAACTCCCTCTTTCTCTTTTTAATTGAAACTCCGCAGCTTCGTGAGGGTTGTGAATATCTCCCTTCAGGTGAAGAAACAGCAAGCTTGTTTGAGGCAAAGAAAACCTCAAGCCTGGCTCTTCCTTCTTTTTTTTTTGTCTTTTTGCCTTATCTAGGGCCGCACCCGCGGCATATGGAGGTTCCCAGACTAGGGGTCTAACAGGAGCTGTAGCCGCCGGCCTTCCCCACAGCCACAGCAACGCGGGATCCGAGCCGCGTCTGCGACCTACACCACAGCTCACGGCAACGCCGGATCCTTAACCCACTGAGCAAGGCCAGGGATCGAACCCACAACCTCATGGTTCCCAGTCGGATTCGTTAACCACTGAGCCACGATGGGAACTCCCTGGCTCTTCCTTCTAATACCACTCTGTACACGTGCATAGTCGGGCCCGCTTTGGCTCCTGGTCGACAAAATGATTTCATTCTGGGAACAGAAACTCTTGGTCCAAGACTGGGCTGGGCAAACAGGACGTAGAAGGCAGATAGTGAAGCTGAACCAGCCGTTCATTCGGCACGTATTTACTGAGAGCCTACTGACTGCCGGGACCGAGCTCGGTGCTTGGGATACATCAAGGAACAAAAGGGACAGAGATGGGGGCCTGGTGGAGATCACAGCCTGAGGGAAAGAAGCGGAGAGGCGGGGGCTCAATAAACAAAATTCCTCGCTTCTTTAGTGAGCCACTCACTTCTCTTCCTCTCTCAGATTCTGTGTTTCCACGTAGAAACTTCAGGCCGTGTTTGGATCACATCCCCCAGGTCACGTTCTGCAGCCCCGGCGCCTCAAGGCCTTGCCCTCTCCACTGGCTGCTGCAGTGACAGGGGTGATGGACGGCTCCACACAATGTCTGATGGCTTCGGTCTGAGTGTTGGCGGTTGTTACTGATGGGTGTTATTATCTGATCACTGATAGATCTCCCTGTTGTTGTTTTTTTTTTAGGGCCACACCCGAGGCATATGGAGAGTCCCAGCTAGGGGTTAAATCAGAGCTGTAGCCGCCAGCCTAGGCCACAGCCGCAGCAACGCGGGATCCGAGCCGCGTCTGTGACCTACACCACAACTCAGCTCACGGCAACGCCAGATCCTTAATCCACTGAGCAAGGCCAGGGATCGAACCCGCAACCTCATGGTTCCTAGTGGGATTTGTTAACCACTGAGCCATGGTGGGAACTCCTAGATCTCACTGTTTGTAGCTTTCTACACGGCTTTTACCGAAAGAGAGTGAGTGTGTGTGTGTGTGTATGTTGCCCAGAGCATATTTTATGACGGGTTTTAACAGCGTGGGGGCAAAACTGTGAGGTGAGCAGCTTTCCAATGAGGCTCAGTGATAACGTGCAGGGATATGTTTGGCTGGCAAATCCGTTCCCTGAAATGTAACTACAGAAATGACAGGAGACTATGCATTTTTACTGTCTGGACTAAACTAGAATTTGAAATCAAATTTTTATCTTTACTATAGACAATTCTTCATTTCTTGATTCTGCCTCCTCCGTCTTACCTTTCTGTTATCTGAGGATTCAGGAACAGTTACTTAATGCAATCCCCACACAATAACTGCTTTTATCATGTTTAAAACCACCTTTCTTAAGCAACATGTAAATATAAAGGAACCAATATTTTAACTTTACTGAAAGATCCCTGATTGCTCTTGAGCATGTTATTGAGAGGAATGAAACACATTCTTTAATTAGGAAAAAAAGGAAGCAAGAAATCACATAAAAGCATGAGCAGCAACTCAAAAATTATTTTCTTGGTTTATTTTATGTTGCAGCTACACAAGCCACCCCTTTTTGTGTGCCCATCAATAAGATATCTGTTGTGCTTTTGTACAAAGAACAAAGATGCTTTTATCAATTCTCAAAAGTCTGTAGGACAAACCATTCATGCTGTCAAACCCCCTAAAACCCTTTCAGCAAATAATGAAATCCATCAGTGACAAATGTCAACATACTAATTTGTTAAACGCAAAACAAAAGCAACATTCAGACCAGGCGCTTCCCTTCATGTTATATCAGCACTCCAATTTGTACCAAGTTTATGGCAACCCACGGATCATGCAATATTAAACAGGACTGTTATTATAATCACTGAAACTGGAACAATAAACCCCCTCCCCTGCGCTAGAATGCTAATAGTGCAGCTGAAACACACGCTCTGATTCTAGTGCGTTCAACTTCTCCCAAACCACTAGAAATTCTATGAAGACGCCTATTTCCAATGAAGAGTGATGGTAAAACCCAAATACATGGATTTCATGCTGATAAGGGAAGAAATTTGAGAAATAAAATTGAAGTCCTAGAGAAAACCTGAAAGGTCCTTTAGCCCAGGGTGTTCTCTAGTAGCCTAGCAGTTAAGGATCGGGGTTGTCACTGCTGTGGCTCGGGTACTAACCCTGGCTGGGGAATTTCTGCATGCCGTGGGTGAGGCAAAACAAAACAAACTCACTTAGTCCAACAAGACCAATTAGAACAAAATGAAATTCTTACAGGTATGAAAGAAATACATAATAAGAGGATCTTCCTGTTTTTTTCTTTGTTTTTGTTTTGTCTTTTGGGGGCCGCACCCACGGCATACAGAAGTTCCCAGGCTAAGGGTCGAATTGGAGCCACAGCCGCCGGCCTACACCACAGCTACAGCAATGCCATATCCAAGCCACGTCTGCGACCTACACCACAGCTCACGGCAACGCCGGATCCTTAACCCACTGAGCGAGGCCAGGAATCGAACTCGAGTCCTCAGGGATACCAGTCAGGTTCATTACCGCTGAGCCGCAAAGAAACTCCTGATCTTCCTGATTTTCCTTGTTGATCATGAGAAAAGGCTATTTTAACTGAGATACTCACATTCCACATTATAGCAGACTTTTAAAAAAAGCCTGAAGGAAGGAAGCAAGAGGGTGGGTGACGCTGAGGAACAGGGCCCTGCCTGTGGTGTGAGAGGAAGAGGCTGAGTGTTTCACTGTGATTAGAAAAACAAAACCGCTTCAAATGGCACCAAGTGCCCTAGAGGCCTGGTCGCACACAGTCAGAGGACTGGTGGGTCTGGCACAGGCTTTGAAGTCAGACACATGGTGTTCAGTCCTGCTTCAAGTGTGATTCAGGCCAAGCTCTCTGCCTCTCCGGGCCTCGGTCGCCCATCTCTAAAATGAACATCACAGCCAGGATGCTACCAGGATTTCCAGCGCCGTCACGTACGTTTTTGTTTTGACCCATGAATGCCCTGGCCGCACTTGCCTCAGATCATTTGATTTCACCTCCTTTATTGCTGAAGAGATTGATTTTGTCAGGCTCATGGGCAGCTCAACTGAAGGGTCAGCATTTCGGACAATCCAAAGGTTAAACTGAGTAGTTACGGCGTGTAGTCAAATGGCAAACAGAAGTGTTTTAGTGATATTGTAAAAAGCGTATCCAGGGAGTTCCCTTCGTGGCTCAGTGGTTAACATATCCGACTAAGAACCATGAGGTTGTGGGTTCGATCCCTGGCCTTGCTCAGTGGGTTAAGGATCCGGCATTGCCGTGAGCTGTGGGGTAGGTCGCAGACGCGGCTCGGATCCCGCGTTGCTGTGGCTGTGGGGAAGGCCAGCGGCTACAGCTCCTGTTAGACCCCTAGCCTGGGAACCTCCACATTCCGCAGGTGTGGCTCTAGATAAAAAAAAAGGCAAAAAGACAAAAAAAAAAGCGTACCCAGTTTGAATTTCCATGTACCTTCAACCGATTCAATTACCACATAGAGGGTGAGGGGGTTCCCGTTGTGGCTAAGTGGTAAAGAACCCAACTAGTATCCATAAGGCCTTGCTCAGTGGGTTAACGATCTGGCGTTGCTGTGAGCTGTGGTGTAGGTCACAGAAGCAGCTTGGATGTGGCATTGCTGTGGCTCCGGTGTAGGCCAGCAGCTATAGCTCTGATTCGACCCCTAGGCTGGGAACTACCATATTACTGGGGGTGTAGCCCTAAAGTGACAAAAAAAAAAAAGAGAGAGAGAGAGGGAGAGAGAGGGTGAGGATGGCCTCTGCCGTGTACCACCGCAGATCCATTTGCTTCTATTTTCCCCCAGCATCGAGGGAGTGGGGGTGGGGGGTGCAGCCGGCTTGTTACAACCTTTAAAACAGAAACAACAAGCAGAGCTCCTTCAAAGAAACTGGAAGATAGAAACGAACTTCCAGTTTTCTTTTTCAAATGCCATATAGCCATACACACAAAATATATTTCTATCCAAGAAAACACCTGGGAACTGAGGGCCAGTAAATGTAACTAAATTGTAGCAAAAAAAAAAAAAGGTAGATAAACACATCTTTGTAGAAGATAAGTCACATGAATCACACTGCTGATATCTTGGTAAATTCCCAACTGGGCAATTGTTACCTGCCTGTCTAAAATGCCATTTATTGTAATTTTTTTTTTTTGGATACAATATACTCCTAGACTTCCAGTCCTAAATGGGGGTGTGCTGTTGAGGAAGACACTAACCAGATGCTGGTTTCACCCCCACGGTAACCTGTGTTTTAGCAGTTGACCTTGCTTACCCTACCCCACTCTGGATCTGTTTGTTGAACGGAAGCACAGCACACAAAGCAAGACCTGGCCAGCTTCATCGTTTTCCTTTCTCGCCTTCTGAACATCATTCACACTGAATCCTGTTAACCCTTCTTAGCCCCTTTCTATATATAAGTGTGTGTGTGTATGTGTGTGTGTGTATGTAAGGAATATTAAATTACACATTCACTGGGAAAGTAAACTATATCTTTCCTGCATAAGCACTCAGTTAATAGCACACATAAGTCAACTCCAAGTTCTGGATACATCAAGTGTAGTCTGAGACCAGGAACATAGGCCTGTCCCAGGAGCTAATTTATTAGAGATGAAGAGTTTTGGTCCCATCTCAGAATTACCAAATCAGAATCTTCATTTTAACGAGATCCCCAGTTGATTCAAATGCACATTAAAGTTTTAGAAGCGTGTGCATTATAAGTGAAAGTGGTTGAACAATCTAGTTTTTCTTTTGTTTTCTTTTTTTTCCTCTTGTGGATAGCAAAAGGTGTGCGGGATACTGAGAAGAAGGGGGAGTCCTAAGAACGCCAAGGTTAATCCCACATGCAGGAGATAAAGAAACCCCACATTTAACAACTATCAGATGAACAGCAACCATATCTGGAACAGTGGGCCAAGTGGAGGGGGTTTAAGGATGAATAAGTACAAGGCCTGTCCTGCCACTTAAAACATTCACTAGTCCCTCAACATAATAAAGTTCATCTATGACAAGCCCAGAGCTAACATCATGCTCTACTGAAAAGTTTTCTTCTAAGATCAGGAAAAAGACAAGGATGGCCATTATTACCACTTTTATTCAACATAGGATTGGACTTCCTGGCCATAGCAATTGGGCAAGAAAAAAATTAAAATGATCCAATTTGAAAGGAAGAAATAAAACTTATTATTTGAAGGTGACATAGTATATATTAAAAACCCTAAAGACGCCAACAAATAACTGTTAGAATTAATGAATTCAGTTTCATTTATTAGTTTCTTTTTTTTTTTTTTTTTGTCTTTTCAGGGCCACACTGGTGGCATATGGAGGTTCCCAGGCTAGGGGTCTAATTGGAGCTACAGCTGCCGGCCTACACCACAGCCACAGTAACACCAGATCCGAGCCGCATCTGCAACCTACATCACAGCTCATGGCAACGCCGGCTCCTTAACCCACTGAGTGAGACCAGGGATCAAACCAGCAACCTCATGGTTCCTAGTCAGATTCATTTCCGCTGCGCCACAACGGGAACTCCCTATTAGTTTCATTTGTAAGTCTTAGAACACAAGATCAATATATAAAAGTCCATTTAATTTCTATATACTAATAATGAACTATCAGGAAGAGAAATTAAGACAGTAAACCCATTTACAATTGCATAAAGAAATACCTAGGAATAAATGTAACCAAGAAGGTGTATGATCTCTACACTGAAGACTGTAAGACATTGATGACACTGAAGAATACACAAATAAATGGAAAGACATTTCACGCTCATGGATTGGAAGAATTAATACTGTTAAAATGTTTGTACTACCCAAAGTGATCTTCAGCTTCAGTGTAATCCCTATCAAAGTTCTGATGACATTTTTCACAAAAGTGTAACAAACAATCCCATAATGTGTATGAAAACACAAAAGACCCTGAAGAGCCAAAGTCATCTTGAGAAGGAAGAACAAGGCTGGAGGCATCATGTGTCCTATTTTTAAACTATGTTACCAGGCTATAGTAATCAAAATAGTGTGGTGCTGGCATAAAAATAAACACATACATCAGCAGAAGAGAATAGAGAGCCTGGCATATACAGTATATATAGTCAATTAATTTCCAATAAAGGGGCCAAGAAAATACAATGAGGAAAAGACAGTCTCTTAATAAATGTTGCTGAGAAAACTGGACAGCCACATCCAAAAGAATGAAACTGGATCACTTTCTTACAACAAACACAAAAGTTAACTCAGAATGGATTAAAGACTTGAATGTAAGATCTGAAGCCACAAAACTCCTAAAAGAAAACACAGGCAGTAAGTTCCTTAACGTCAGCCTTGGTGATGATTTTCTGGATGTGACACCAAGAGCAAGGATAACAAAAGCAAAAATAACAAGTAGAGCTACCTCAAACTAAAAAGCTTCTGTACAAAAGGAATCATCTACAAAACAAAAGACAACCTACCAAATAAGAGAAAATATTTGCATATCATACATATTGATAAAGGGGTAATATATAAAATATATAATGTGCTCATACAATACAATAGCAAAAACAAAACAAAACAACAACAACCTGATTAAGCAAAAAAATCTTGAAAAATGGGCCGAGGATCTGAACAGACATTTTTCCAAAGAAGACATACGGACAGCCAACAGGTATATGAAAAGGTGTTCAAGATCACTAATCATCAAGGAAATGCAAACCCAAACCGCCAGATACCGCCTCAAACCTGTTAGTGTGGCTGTTCTAAGAAAGACATGAAATAACAAGTGTTGGTGAGGATGTAGAGAAAAGGGAACCCTTGCGCCCTGTTGGAGGGAATGTAAATTCGTGTGGCCACTATGGAAAACGTTATGCAGGGTCCTCAGAAGACTAAAAATAGAACTATAGGAGTTCCCTTCGTGGCTCAGTGGTTAACGAATCCGACTAAGAACCATGAGGTTGCGGGTTCGATCCCTGGCCTTGCTCAGTGGGTTAAGGATCTGGCGTTGCCGTGAGCTGTGGTGTAGGTTGCAGACACGGCTCGGATCCCGCGTTGCTGTAGCTGTGGCAAAGGCCGGCGGCTACAGCTCCTGTTAGACCCCTAGCCTGGGAACCTCCATATGCCGCGGGTGCGGCTCTACATAAAGGCAAAAAGCCAAAAAAAAAAAAAAATAGAACTATAGAACTATAAGACAAGCCAGCAATTCCACTTCTGGGTATTTATCCTAAAGAAATTAAAACTCAAAAAGACAGCTGCGTTCCCATGTTCATTAGAGCACTGGTTATAACAGCCAAGACACAGAAACAACCTAAGTGTCCACTGATGGATGGATGGATGGATAAAGAAAATGTGGTAGGGAGTTCTTGCTGTGGTAAGTGGGTTAAGGTCTGATTGCAGCCGCTTAGGTTGCTGAGGAGTTGCAGGTTCAATCCCTAGTCCGGCAGAGTGGGTTAAGGGTACAGCGTGCCAAAGCTGAGGCATAGGTTGCCCCTCTGGCTTTAATTCAATTCCTGGCCTGGGAACTTCCATATGCTGCAGGTGTGGCCAAAAACAGAAAAAACAGAAAAAAAAGAAAAAGTGATACACATACAATGAAACATTATTCAGCCATAAAAAGACAAAAATCCTGCGATTTGCAATAACATGAATGGACCTTGAGGGTGTAGGGCTAACCGAAGTAAGTCAGACAGAGAAACACAGGTATCATACGGGAATTCTGAAAAATCTGAACGTGCAAATACAGGGAACAAACCGGTGGTTGCCAGAGGCAGGGAATGGTGGGCAAAAAATGGGTGAAGAGGTTCAAAAGGTACAAACTTCTATAAAATCAGTTAAGTCTTGGGATGAAATGTACAGCATGGTGGCCAAAATTCACAATACCGTATTTCTATTTGAAAGTTGCTGGGAGAATTAATCTTAAAAGTTCTCATTACAAGAAAAAAATATTTACAACTGTGTGGTAATAAAGGTCAACTACATTTACTGCGGTGATCATTTCACAACACACTGTATACAAATATTGGTTCATTACGTTGTACACCTGAGACGGATGCAATGTTATATGTCAATTATAACTCTTTCTTATTTTTGGCTGCTCCCAGGGCATATGGAAGTTCTCAGGCCAAGGATCAAATTTGAGCCACATCTGCGACCTACGCCGTAGCTGTGGTCCTGCAAGATCCTCAACCCACTGTGCCAGGCCAATTACAGCTCATTTAAAAAAGTTAAATAAATAAAACATTGATTATTCTACAGTATACCGCCTAATGCTAAGTTAGGTTATTAAAACTGCTAAGTGCAGGAGTTCCCGTCGCAGCTCAGTGGTTAACGAATCCGACTAGGAACCATGAGGTTGCGGGTTCGATCCCTGGCCTTGCTCAGTGGGTTAAGGATCTGGCGTTGCCGTGAGCTGTGGTGTACGTTGCAGACGTGGCTCGGATTCTGCATTGCTGTGGCTGTGGCGAAGGCCGGCGGCTACAGCTCCTGTTAGACCCCTAGCCTGGGAACCTCCATATGCCGCGGGTGAGGCCCTAGATATGGCAAAAAAAAAAAAAAAAAGACAAAAAACAACAACAACAAAAAACAAACAAACAAAAAACTGCTAAATGCATTGTGGAGTACGGGGCACAGAGGAGGAAGCAATCAATTCTTCAGCAATCTGACCAACTCTGGATTCTCGGTTCTTTGTCATTCCCCAATAAAAGGTGGAAGGTGCCACAGAGATGTCAACTCCAGGTGAGTCAGGGAAGATTATGAAAGTTTGATTTCCTCTTTCTTCACAATGTGTACCATACTCTACTTAATTATTTTGCTCATGTGTCTTACCTAACCACTTATTGAAGTAAGGTTTTATACTACTTATTCAACCTTGCATGAATTATAAATAAAAACCCAAATGATTACTCATGAAGGAATACTGAAAAGGTCAGTTGTGCCAAAATCCAAGAGAAAGTGGGCTAATCCAAGCATGAAGTTATAGGAAAGACTTAAACAAGGTCTAAAAACTGGGACACCTGGGAAGTGTCCCATTTAACTCATGAGTCAGATGTAACCTCACTACAAAGCTTCGTCATTTTGTTTAAAGTCAGTTCCTGGAACCCCAGCCATATCCAGAATTTAAAGCTAAGAAGAAAGCACAGTCTAAAGACAAACACAGATGACACTGTATTATCTGTACACCCTGCTTTCCTTGACGAGGGGAAAACCTGAAAGTTGACTCAGATACATATACCCACAGAAAAGTGTTTCAAAGAGTTATTAGCATTGGCTGCTATTCCAGATACAATAGTTTGTTTCTCTTATCTTCTACCTGGGTACCGTAAAACACTTTCCTAATGCAGTGTGAAGCAGGAGGAATAAGGAAGAAGAGGATAATGCAAGAAAATCTCCCGAGAGAGAGAGAGGCGCACAAGGAAGACAGGAAAGGCTCAAAAATGGTGAGAAAAAGCAGGTCTGCATCCACCTCCACGAGGGGAGAAGAACCACAAGATCTCATTAGCGTATCATCAGGATCCAGGGATAATATTGTGTTGGACCTTCAGAGTGCAATCTGAAGAATAACCTTTACGTCAGCTGGCTATGATGGGCGTCACGATTGCTTTGGTGGCACTGAAGGTTTACAGAGCATGGAGTTCCCATCGGCTCAGCGGAAACGAATCTGACCAGCATCCATGAGGACGCAGGTTCGATCCCTGGCTTCGCTCAATGGGTTAAGGATCCCGTGTTGGTGTGAGCTGTGGTGCAGGTTGAAGGCGCAGATCGGATTCTGCGTTGCTGTGGCTGTGGGGTACGCTGGTGGCTATAGCTCCGATTCGACCTCTAGCCTGGGAACCTCCATATGCTGAGGGTGTGGCCCTAAAAAGACAAAAAAAGAAAAAGAAAGTTTACAGAGCAGAAGAGCAAAGTGTTCAAAAATCACTGAATTTGATAGCTAGAAGGGTCTATTGCCACCTGCTTTGACTCAGTTCATTTCACAGAGCAGCACACTCAGGCTCAAAAAGGGTAAGGACGGGCTAAAGCTCCACAGCAAGAAAGCTGGCAGCCAGTGGTATAGTGGTGGCATTCATGCCCCAAACCCGTCCAGGTCCAGTGCTCTTCATATTATAATAGACGGTTCCCCTGATCCCTTCAGATCCTCTAAATCCATGGGAATACATGAGCTAGGTTCAATATTTCAAAAAGTTCAACTGAATCTCTATGCCTGCTGGAAGAAAAGGCAATGCAGATTAAGGTGCCAGATCTCAGCTTTGGGTTATATTTTATTTTAATGCTGCATGTTAATTCTAGTTAGCAGTAATCTGGGACATAAGCAATAAAAGTTTTAACATTTTGTAACATTAGGAGTTCCTGTCGTGGCTCAGTGGTTAACAAACCCGACTGGTATCCATGAGGACAAAGGTTCGATCCCTGGTCTCGCTCAGTGGGGTAAGGATCCCGTGTGTTGCTGTGGCTGTGGTGTAGGCCGGCAGCTACAGCTCTGATTAGACCCCTAGGCTGGGAACTTCCATATGCCATGGGCGCGGCTCTCAAAAGACAAAAAAAACTTTTTTTACAATGCTTAGTGAAAAAGGTTGTCTGTACTTTGTTCCTATTTTGTTTTTGTAATTGTAATGATTAATAACTGATTAATCAAGTTCACATGTACACAATAAAAGAGGTTTTTTATGCTTTCTGTTTTGTCCTTTTAGGGCTGCACCTGTGGCAAATGGAGGTTCCCAGGCTAGGGGTTGAATGGGAGCTACAGATGCTGGCCTATACCACAGCCACAGCAATGCAGGATCCGAGCCACATCTGCGACCTACACCACAGCTCACAGCAACGCCGGATCTTTAACCCACTGAGCGTGGCCAGAGCTCAAACCCACGTCCTTATGGATGCTAATCAGATTCGTTTCCACTGAGCCACAATGGGAACTCCATAAAAGAGTTTTAATGTAAAAAGTTAGCATATGCAAAGGAAAATTCTCTTCTCATCAGACCTCCAAGTCTTTCTTCTCCAAGATAGCTACTGTTAAAAGTTTATTATGAATCTTTCTTTTTCTTTCTTTCTTTTTTTTGTCCTGGTCTGGGGCCTGAACCCAAGTCATAGCAGTAACCAGAGCCACAGCATTGGCAACATCAGACCCTTAACCCACTGAGCCACCAGGGAACTCCCAAAGTTTATTATCTTTCCAGAAAATATTCTCAGGTGTAGAGGACAAATGCATGATGGACATGCATCTTGTTTTGTAAGCTGATAACTGTATCATAGAGCTTCTCCCACATGTAGTCCCATCTCATTCGTTTCAAAGGACTCACCGTGTGGTTTGCATCTATCCTGGCCCCTAGTAAGGGACACAGGTGGTTTTTAGAGTTTCGTTCTTGCCAACATTGCTGAAGTGAATATTTGTGCCCATTTACCCATCTCTGTACTTTGCTGAAATTCCCAGCAGTGGAAGCGCTGAGTCAAAGAGAATGTGCTTTTGAAACTTTGATAAATATTGCCAAATTGCCCTCAAAAAATCCCCCCCCCAAAAAAAAGTGAGAATGCCAGGTTTATTTGCTTACTTTTCTTTTGGGTTACATTATATTTTTACTTTGGGGAGAGATTAAAAAAAATTACTTTTGTTAAGAGTTCCCACTGTGGTGATCAGAATCAGTCGTGTGTCTCTGTAGTGCCAGGACGCAGGTTCGAGCTCTGGCCTGGCACAGTGGGTTAAGGATCTGGCCTTGAGGAGTAGGTCACAGCTGTGGCTCGGATCTGATTCACAAGCTAGGAATTCCATGTGCTGAGAGGCGGCCAAAAAAGAAAACGAGTTTGTCAGAACACTTTATAAAATAAGGAATTTAGCTCCTTATTTGTCTTGTGTTATAAATATCCCCCTGTTTCCATTTGTTTTATTTCTTTGGGTCTTGTTTATGGCATTTCTTCAATAAAGAAGTTTAAATTTTTGATGGGAACATGTTTATTACTATTTCTCCTTATTGCTTTCGGTTTTATTATCTGGCTATAAAAGAATCCCCAAATTTTAAGAGCATAAACAAATTTATCCATGTTGCTTGACTACTATGGCTTGATTTCTTACACATTAATATTTGATCTGGATTTCTGTGGAAGAAATATGGAGTGCAGCTAAATTTCCAAATTGCTCATCAGCTGTTTCAATAACCATTTATTGATCAATCCATCTTTTCGTCACTGATGTGAAACACCACTTTTATCATATAAAAAAATCTCAAATGGCTTTGAATCCATTTCTGATTTCTATTATGTCACATTGCAAGCACTTAGTTCCTTCCCAGGAAAAATTATTGGAATATACCTTTGTAACATTTATAATGTTTTAGAACTAGAACCCTTTATTAATCTGTAATTTTTTCCAACTCGTTCTCACATATTTATTTTTTCAGATGATCTTTGGTATCTTTTTTCTTTTTTTAACTTTTCTAAAATATGTATTTATATTTATGATCTGGGAAACTTATTGAGTCTATATAACTTATGTCTTACATTCAATTTTTGATTCTTTTTATTTAAATAAACTTTTTACATTAGAATAGTTTTAGATTTACAGAAAAATTGTGAAGACAGTACACCCAGGAGTTCCCGTTGTGGCACAGTGGTTAACGAATCCGACTAGGAACCATGAGGTTGCGGGTTTGATCCCTGGCCTTGCTCAGTGGGTTAAGGATCCGGCGTTGCCGTGAGCTGTGGTGTAGGTCGCAGATGCGGCTCGGATCCCGCGTGGCTGTGGCGAAGGCCGGCGGCCACAGCTCCTGTTAGACCCCTAGCCTGGGAACCTCCATATGCCGCGGGTGTGGCCCTAAAATGACAAAAAGGCAAAAAAAAAAAAGACAGTACACCCACACCCAGTGTCCCCTATTGTTAACATCTTACATTAGTATGATACATTTGTCAAAATGTACTACACTAGTAACAAACTGAACCAGCCTTAATACACTATTAAAGTCCACAGGTTTTTCAGATTCCCTTAGCTTTGAGCCACTGTCCCTTTTCTGTCCCAGGATCCTACCCAGAACCACATTACATCCAGTCTTCATGTCTTAGCCTCCTCTTTGTTGTGATAGTTTTTCAGACATTCCTCGTCTTTGATGAACTTGGAAGTTTTGAGGCCTACTGGTCACGTATTTTACAGAATGTCTTTCAATTTGTGTTTAAATGATGTTTTTCTCATACTTAGACCAAGGTTACAGGTTTTTTGTTTTTGCTTTTTCTTTTCTGGCCGCCCCTGTGGCATATGGAGTTCCCAGGCCAGGGACCGAGCCCCCATTGCGGCAACACTGGATCCTTATTAACCCACTGTGCCCAGTGGGGGAATTGATCCTGCACCGCAGCACTCCTGAAATGCTGCTGATCCCGTTGCACCACAGTGGGAACTCCAAGGTCACAGGTTCGAGTGAGGAAGACGTAGACATATAGGGCCATTCTCATCATATCACATCAAAAGACATGCTACCAACATGACTTATTACTGTTGAAGTTGACGTTGACCTGGATCATGGGGCTGAGGTGGTGGTTATATTTGTCAGGTTTCTCCACTGTAAAATTACCCTCTTTCCATACCCTTTATTTATTGATTTCTTTTTTCTGTACCCTTTAGAAGGAAGTCACCCACACTTAAGGTACGTGGCATTATGATATATCTCCTTAAGCAAGGGAGTCTCTACATAGAGTATCTGGAATGCCATGCAGGAGATCTGCCTTTTCTCCCCCATTTGTGTATTTATTCCGTCATTTATTTTTATCAGCATAAACTCAAAGGCATTTATTTTATACTTTGGGTTATAATCTAATATTAGTTTATTGCTCAGATTGTCCCAGGTTTGGTCACTGGGCATCCTGTTTCAGTTGGCTCCCGTATCCCTTTGACACAATCAGTGTCAGGGGGTTTTGTTGTTTTTAGGACTTAATTTTTTGACATTTCTGGGTTCTATGGGTTTATCTTGTACATTCCTGTCCTGGTCCTAGAATCAGCCATTTCCCCGAGGAATTCTGACTCCTTTGAGAAACCACGACCCTGATACCAGGTGTGATCTCTGCTGCTAGAGTTTCTTTGCTTCTCTGAGCAGAGAGAACAAAGAAACATATGTGTGTTATATTCACACTTATTTATATATGTACCTGTCTGCATTTCCCTTGTTTAGTGCCATTTTTAAGTCTCTCTTCCCCCACCCTTTCAACACATTTCCTACTGATATTCTAGTTAATATCACATTGAATTTCCAGAATATTTGAGGTTGTTTCTCTTTGGTAACAACTTAATGTAAAATAAGTGATAGACATATTTTGATAAGCCTTTCATTTTTCTTCCCTTGTGATCTTCAAGAAAGTGCAGATTTTTCTTCAGTGTTTCGGTATACTTTTTGAGGTTTATTCCAAGAAATATTGTTTTCTGTGTTTTTCTAAATGGGAGCTCTTCTTGGACAATAACTTTTTGTTTGTAAAATAGAAAATTAGTGATGTTCAAAGCCATTTATTTTGTGTAACGATCCATCTTGTTGAATTCTTCTATTGTTTCTGTTTTCTGTTCAGTTGATTGTCTTTTGTTTCTAATATATCTTCTGCAACTAATGACAGTTTTGCTTCCTCTGAAAATTTCCTTTCTTCCTTCCTTCCCTCCTTCCTTCCTCCCTCCTTCCCTCCTTTTCTCCCTCCCTCCCCCCAGCCATTCTCTCTTTCTTTCTTCCTTTCTTGCTGTACCTACAGCATATGGAAGTTCCCGGGCCAAGGACTGAATCTGAGCCACAGGTGCGACCCATGCTGCAGCTCCAGCAATGCTGGATCCTTTAACCTACCGTGCTGGGACAGGGATTAAAGCCATACCTCCATAGTGACCTGAGTCACTGCAGCCGGATTCTTAACCGTATGTGCCACAGCGGGAACTCCAGCAATTATATTTCTTATGTCTTTACCTTGTCTATTTGTACAGTCTAGAACAGAGATGGTCAAACTTTTTCTATGAAGGCCCAGATAGTAAATACTGTGGACTTGATCATATATTGCCTCTGTCACAGCTACTCAATTTTGCAACTCTAGCATGAGAGGAGACATACATAATACATAAATAAATGGGCAATACTGTGTTGCAATAAAACTTTATTTACAAAAACAGGCAGCAGGCCCACGGGTGGTAGTTTATTTTTTTTAATTTTTAATTTTTTTTGTCTTTTTAGGGCAGCACCTGAGGCATATGGGAGTTCCCAGGGCAGGTATCTAATCAGAGCTACAGCTGCCGGCCTACACCACAGCCACAGCAAATGCAGGACCGGAGACACATCTGTGACCTACACCAGAGCTCACAGCAACACCAGACCCTTAACTCACTGAGCGGGGCCAGGGATTGAACCCGCGTCCTCATGGGTACTAGTTGGGTTCATTACCACTGAGTCGCAACGGGAACGCCACAGGTGGTAGTTTTTTGAGGGCTGGTCTAGAATCCAAATTGTGTTACATAAGGATGGTGATGGTGGGTAGGTAACTTGTCCTGTTTGATTTTTAAACAGGATGTTCTAGTGTTTCGCTATTAAGCATAATGCTGGCTTTTGATTACAAATACAAACACGTACACATAGATCAAATAATTTAAATATTCACCTTGTCCTATTTTGTCTACTAGTATTTATAGGAATATTGTTGAATTTTGTTAACTGCCCATTTTCACAGCTGTTTGGCCTTGACATTTTAGACACATATTAAGCTATGCTGTGACATTTCTTAAGATGGAACCATTCTTACACTTTCGCCTTTTTTTTTCTCTTTTTTTTTCTTAGGGCTGCAACTGCGGTATATGGAGGTTCCCAAGGGTAGGGGTTGAATTGGAGCTGCAGCTGTCAGCCACAGCCACAGCCACAGCCACAGCCACAGCAATGTGGGATCCAAGCTGCATCTGCAACCTACACCACAGCTCACAGCAACACTGGATCCTTAACCCACTGAGTGAGGCCAGGGATCAAACCCGCATCCTCATGGTTCCTAGTCGGGTTCGTTAATAATGAGTCATAACAGGAGCTCCCATTCTTATACGTTTGGTATAAAACTCACCTGTTTTGCTTTATCATGCTTTTAATATGTTATATATTACTGAATTATTTTTAAAAGTCTACATACCATGTTTACACTGATATCACAAATAAGAGTAGTTTGAGGGATATTATTCTGACTTGTCAGGTTATGGTTTAAGTATTTTGCTGGCTTCATAAATATAATTTGAAAGCCTTACTTTCTAGAAAATATTGTTATGGTTAGGACTTCCTTGTTTAGTGAAATTTTGAGCAAATTCACCTATAAAACAACTTGGGTCTGATGTTTTTCCAAGGAAAACTCTTTGATATTTCTTCCATGGGTATTGTTTATTTAGTTGTTCAGTAATAGTTCTTCTGGTACGAATTTTTGGTGATTCATATGTTCTGAGAAAATTATTTATCTCACCCAGACTAAGACAGTCAATTTGCTGAAAAGCTCACAGAGTACTATTTATGATTCTTTTAATTTCCTCTGCATCTTTTGTTGTATGCTATTTTTCACTGCTAATCTTCTGTATTAGTGAGTTCTTCTCTTTTCCTTCTTAATTAAGCTAGTCCACCTTATCTCTGTTTTATTGGTTTTGGCAAAAATTCAACTTTTGGATTATAAATCCTGGCTTTCTTTTTCATGTTTTCTAATTATCTCATGTTTGCTTTGATATCTATTTCTTCTGTGTTCTTTAGGTTGATTTCATTGTTATTTTCCAACCTCTTGAGAAGTGATGTTGGGCTACGAATTTTCCATTAAAAACAATTTTAGTGTCACCCTATAGATTAAGCTATGTGGTGTTTTCATTTATGCTTTTTTTCTAGATACGCTGCAGTTTAGGTTTAATTTCCTCTTTGATGCAAAGGTTAACAGAGAAGAGTTTTTTTGGAGGGGGTATTGTTTCTCTTTTATTAGTTCTTAACTTTATTATTTTTTTGTATTGGGGTCAGAGATAGTCTTATTTCTACTTTTGAGGAAGTCGATAACATTTTTAGTAAGTCTTCGGATATAATTAATTTCTATAAATGTTTCACGAACTGTATGTTTAAAAGCAACTATACCCTTTACATTTTTCTAAGAACCAGGTAAAGTTGTTTCTGTATTATTGTTTTCTTAAGAGCAGGAGAACTCTTTATTCATGCTTGTATCTCTATCATCTGGTACTGTGCTTGGTACGCAATTGGTGTGCGGTAAGTGGCTGATGAAGGCATGAATGAATGAGTGAATGAATGCTGCTTGTATTCAGTAAATTTACTTTTCTGAGGATAACTAGCTCTGGACAGTCTCTGCTCACACCGGCACAAGACTGATGGACTTACTAAGCCATTCATTTCATAAGGTCTACGGTAAAATGGGTCAACGAAAAATTTAAAACAGGATTTGATATGTAGTTGTTAAAAAATCCTTGTTTATATTGTTTTTCCTTAAATGTGTCTCATCTGCTTTTTTTTTTTTTTGTCTTTTTGCTTTTTTTATGTAGAGCCACACCCGCAGCATATGGAGGTTCCCAGGCTAGGGGTCTAACAGGAGCTGTAGCTGCCGGCCTTCGCCACAGCCACAGCAACACGGGATCCGAGCCACGTCTGCAACCTTCACCACAGCTCACAGCAACGCCGGATCCTTAACCCACTGAGCAAGGCCAGGGATCGAACCCACAACCTCATAGTTCTTAGTCTGATTCGTTAACCACTGAGCCACGAAGGGAAGTCCTCATCTGCTCATTTTAACACTCAGCTTTTAAGGCTGAAGGCTGACTCACCCATGAAATCAGGCTGAGTTCCCTGACGTTCTTTCTCAACTCTTTTGACCTTCGTTGACGAGATTCATTTCCGCATATGCTCTAAAGGGCCTTGCACGGCTGCCCTGCTGCTCTGTACATTTCCCGTCTTCCTAGTAAACCCACACACCCCTCGAGAACCTTATATTCCTTTCCAGCCTACAAGGAACCTAGAAGAGGGTCCAGTAAATGCCACTGAATCCGGAAGTTAAAAGAAATGAATACCTCGGTTGACTTTCTCTATCACATCAGGGTTTTGTGACCTCAGTTATGTCATTTCACATCTGGGCCTCAGTACTCCATAAGGGCGCACTAAGCCCTTTCAAAGTTTAAGAAACGCAACAGGTTTTGCGATCTGATTGATGCAAAGCAAAGAGAGGCAACCACATTAAGAAAACAGCATAAAACGTAGGTCCAGCTGGCCAGGTGACAACGGCACTGTCGTCCTACACAGAAGTAAGCAGCTGCCCTGTCCCACGGCCTTTTGTCTCTCCACCCTTCAGACGTGGTCATCGTCATCTCTCACTCCTCTTTCTTCTGCTTACGTGGAGAACGTCAGCCATCACTTATGTGTGTCTCTCGAATCTACCCTTGTAGGCCCACCTTTCCTGAGCAGCTATATACACAACCGACTTCTCATCAGACACTGCACTTCTGGGTGTTGTGCTGTTTGTTCACGTTCAGCTACCTAAACTCGTACCTTGAGTCCCCGCACCCTGCCCCCAGGACTCCTTTCCCCTGGCATTCCTGCCAATGGCCCTGCATTCTCCTCAGAGTCCCACCCTTCCCCAAACTCCTACGTTCAGTCAGCTGTCAGGTCATCAAGAGTCTACCTATCCACCACCTGGAATCCATTCTTTCTTTTCTTTTTTTAAAAAAAATTTAATTATTTTATTATGATTAAAGTATGGTTGATTTACAGTGTTTTGTCAGGTTCTGTTGTACAACAGTGACTCATTCACACACATTTCCCTGTGTCTGCTGTACGGTAGGATCCCACTGCCCATCCATTCCAAATACAACAGTTTGCATCCTCAAAACCCTCAAAATGCCCATCTATCCCACTCCCTCCCCTTTCCCCCTTGGAAACCCCAAGTCCGCTCTTCTTGACTATGATCTGTTTCTGGCTTTGTTTGTTTATTTGTTTTTTATTTTTAGATAGGATCATCTGTTCTATGTTTTAGATTCCACAAACAAGTGATATCATACGGTATTTGTCTTTTCTGACTTACTTCACTTAGTATGAGAGCCTCTAGAGCCATCCATGTTGCTGCAAACGGCCTTAGTTTGTCTTTTTTATAGCTGAATAATATTCCATTGTATATACATACCACATAATAATAATAAAGACACAAATAAACCAACAGGACCTAATCTAACTTGAAAGCTTTTGCACAACATAGAAAACCATTAAAAAAAACGAAAACACAACCCACAGAATGGGAGAAAAATCTTTGTCAATAATGCAAAAGACAAGGGCCTAATCTCCAAAATATACAAACAACTCATGTAATTCAACAACAAAAATCAACCCAATTGAAAAATGGGCAGAAGACCTAAATAGACATTTCTCCAAAGAAGACATATGGATGGCCAACAGACAAATTAAAAAATGCACAATATCACAAATTATTAGATAAATGCAAATCAAAACCACTGGTACCACCTCATACCAGTCAGCATGGCCATCATTAACAAGTCAACAAACAACAAATGCTGTAGTTCCCATCATGGCCCAGTGGTTAACGAATCCGAACCATGAGGTTGCAGGTTTGATCCCTGGCCTCACTCAGTGGGTTAAGGATCTGGCATTGCCGTGAGCTGTGGTGTAGGTTGCAGATGCAGCTCGGATCCCGTGTTGCTGTGGCTGTGGTGTAGGCCGGCGGCTACAGCTCCTGTTAGAGCCCTAGCCTGGGAACCTCCATATGCCGCAGATGCGGCCCTAGATAAGGCAAAAAGACAAAACAAACAAACAAGCAAACAAAAAAAAAAGAAACAACAAATGCTGGAGAGGATGTGGAGAAAAGGGTACCCTCCTTCACTGTTGCTGGGATGTGAATTGCTGCAAGCCCTTTGGAAAACAGTATGGAGGTACCTCAGGAAACTAAATACAGAGCTACCATATGATCCAGCAATTCCACTGCTGGGCATATATCCAGACGAAACTTCCATTGAAAAAGACACATGCACCGCATGTTCATAGCAGCACTATTCACAGTAGCCAAGACATGGAAACAACCTAAGCGTCCATCGACAGGTGATTGCATTCTTTTTTTTTTTTCTATTCCCACCGTTACCACCCTACTGAGGCTTGTACCAGTCCCATCAGGCCCTTCTAACCGCTTTACAACTACCCAGTTTCCATGATCCACTCTGTCCCATACAGCACTGCCAGATTCATCTTCCTACACTATAGTTCACTATTACAAGGCTGATTAACTGCCCATCATGTCTCTAGGTTGTTTTAATTAAAACAACCTACCAACCAACCAATCAGAAGTTTCTCCGTGTCCTTACCCAAACAGTTTGATGTGGGACTTAGATTCACTGGAAACAGCAGCAGAATTGCCTTCCGAGCTGCTCTGGAGAGAAACTGTATTCATTTCCTACCTTGGTAATACGCTACCAGTGTCCTTGGGCAAATTAGTTCGCTGTTTTCAGTTTCTTCAATTGAAGGGGCAAAAAGGATGTTAATAATAATGGTTAACACTTACTGGATACTTATTACGTGCCAGGTAATATGCCAGGTGATCTATCTGCCTATCTATCTTTTTACATATATATATATATCTCCACTTTAATCCTCAATCACCCCTGTTGGGTAGATAGTGCCTCGCTCCTCACTGTTGAGATGACAAGACCAAGGCTCAGAGAGGTTAAACACCTTGCCCACAGTGGAACTGCTAGTAAACTGTGCTGTGAGGCCTAGAACCCAGGTCACTCTGACACCAGAGATACTTGAAGTTTTTCTTAACTGAATTGAATTTTACATATGACAGAACGAACAGATCTTAAAGGGTTTTGACAATTGAATGCACACACCGAGGTAACCACCACGGAAATCAAGACAGTTTCCGTTACCCAGAAGAAGTTTCCTCACGCCTTATTCCAGTCAATCCCCACCCTCACCCCCAAAGAAAACTACCTTTATGAGTTCTTATGGATTAATTTTATTTCACCTTTTTTTTTTTTTTTAATGGCTGTACTCGTGGCACATGGAAGTTCCTGGACCAGGGACTGAATCTGACCTGTAGCTATGACCTAATCAACAGCTGTGGTAATGCTGGACTCTCAGTCACTGCACTGGGCTAAGAATCAAACCTGTGCCACAACAGAAACAACACCAGGTCCCTAACCAGCTGCACCACAGCAGGAACTCCCGTTTTGCCTATTCTTGCATTTCATATAAATGGACTCACACAGTATGCACTCTTTTGTACCTGGCTTCTTTTTTTCTTTTCTTTTTCTTTTTTTTTAGGAGAGTTGCAAAAAACATATTTATTGATACTTTTGTCACCAGGTTTTGAAAATTATTTAAACCTTATCCTTTATTTCCAGATGAGATAATTAATTGAACAGTTTTAACATTAGTCATGGTATTCTGGTGTGAACACATGAAACAGTTAATATCTCTCATTTTTAGAAATGAAAATGTTATTTATAAACCCAATGAAAATCTTATTTTCTATGTTTAAATACTTAATACTTTTCATCGATTTTTTTAACAATTTTCATTAAAGTATAGTTGATTTACAATGTTCTTTTAATTTCTGCTGTTTAGCAAAGTGACCCAGTCATATCATATATATATATATATATATATATATGTACATATTCTTTATTTTTTTTCCATGCTACCTTCCATCATGTTCTAACACAAGCTACTGGACCCAGTTCGCTGTGCTATACAGTAGGACCCTGTTACTTATCTATTCTAAATGTAATAGTTTGCATCTGCCGACCCCAAACACTTATAGGTGGAATCTAAAATATGATGCAAATGAACCTATCTGCAAAACAGAAACAGACTCGCAGACATGGAGAACAGACTTGTGGTTGCCATAAGGGAGGGGGGAGGCAGTGGGGTGAACTGGGAATTTGGGGTTAAGAGATGCAAACTATTACATTTAGAATGGATAGACAGTGAGGTGCTACTGTATAGCACACGGAACTATATCTAGTCTCCTGGGATAAACCATGATGCAAAATAATAGCTTTTTTAAATGTATGTAAAGGAGTTCCCGAAGTGGCACAGTGGTTAACAAATCTGACTAGGAACCATGAGGTTGCGGGTTCAATCCCTGGCCTTGCTCAGTGGGTTAACGATCCGGCGTTGCCATGAGCTGTGGTGTAGTTTGCAGAGGTGGCTTGGACCCTGCATTGTTGTGGCTGTGGCGTAGGCCAGCACCTACAGCTCTGATTAGACCCCTAGCCTGGGAACCTCCATATGCCGTGAGTGCAGCCCTAGAAAAGGCAAAAAGACAAAAAAAAAATAAAATAAAAAGCAGGAGTGACTATATTAATAACCACTAAAACAGACTTCAGAGCAAAGAAAAGTACAAGAGACTAGTAGAATACTAATTAGCCAAGAAGATACAGCCATCCTAAATGTGTATGCACCAAACAACAGGGCTTAAAATTAAAAGTACACAAAGCAAAATCTGATAAAGCTAAGAGGAGAATAGGCAAATCCATAATTGTGGTTGGTTACTTGAAACCCCACCTTTGGCAATTGAGAGAACTACTAGACAAAAAATCAACAAGGATCTAGAGGAACTAAACACACCATCAACCAAGAAGATCTAATCTGACATTTACAGAATAATCTGCTTAACAACAGCAAAATATATATCGTTTTCAAGCACCCAGGAAACATTTATCACAGTAGATCCTGGACCACAAAACAAATATTAATATATTTAAAAGAACTGAAATCGGAGTTCCCTTCGTGGCTCAGTGGTTAACGAATCTGACTAAGAACCATGAGGGTGCAGGTTCGATCCCTGGCCTTGCTCAGTGGGTTAAGGATCCGGTGTTGCCATGAGCTGTGGTGTAGGTTGCAGACGCGGCTCGGATCCCCCATTGCTGTGGCTGTGGTGTAGGCCGGCGGCTACAGCTCCTGTTAGACCCCTAGCCTGGGAACCTCCATATGCTGCAGGTGCGGCCCTAGATAGGGCAAAAAGACAAAAAAAAAAAAAGAACTGAAATCATACATAATGAAATAAAACGAGAAACTGATAAGAGAAAATCTCCAAAATTATATAATACCTTTACTAATAATCCATTGTCAAAATGGAAGTCTCAAAGAAATTTTTTTTTATATAAGAAGAACTGAATGAAAATAAATATATCAAAATTTATGGGATACAACTAAAACAGTGACTGAGGTAAATTTATAACACTAACTATTTATATTAGAAAAGAAAGTTCTCAAATCAATAATCCAAGTTTCCACCTCAAGAAACTAGAAAAAGAGAAGCAAAATAAACACTGCAAGCAGGAATAGAAAAAACTTTAAAGACAATAAATCAATTACACCTAACACTGTCAAAACTCAAAATTAAAAATCAAATAATTCAATTAGAAAATGGGCAAAAGACATGCAGACATTTCATTGAAGAGGACATACAGATGGCAAGTAAGTACATGGAAAGATATCACTAAGCATTAGAAAAATGCAAATTTGTAGTTCCCATCATGGCTCAGCCATAACGAACCTGACTAGTATCCATGGGGATGCGGGTTCGATCCCTGGTCTCGCTCAGTGAGTTGCGGATCTGGCATTGCCATGAGCTGTGCTGTAGGCTGCAGATGCAGCAGGGATCCGTGTTTCTGTGGCTGTGCTGCAGGCCGGCGGCTGCATCTCTGACTGGACCCCTAGCCTAGGATCTTCCATATGCTGTGAGTGTGGCCCTAAAAAGCAAAAAAAAAAAAAAAAAAAAAAAGGGCAAATTAAAGCCACAATGCAATGTCATTACATAACTATATGACTGGCTAAAGGAAAAAAAAACAGTAATGACACTAAATACTGGAGACCGTGTGGGAAAACGAGATCACTTACATACTGCTGGCAGGAATGTAAAACGGTACAGCTTCTCTGGCAAACAGCCTGGCAGTTCCTTTTAAAACTAAAAATAGGCTTTATGATCTAGCAATGGTACTGCCTTATAACATTTATCCAGAGTAATGAAAACGTATCTTCATACAGAAATTTGACATGAATGTTCACAGCAGCTTTACTGGTAATAGCCAAACAGAGGAGGAAACTATACAAATGTCTTTCAGTGGTAAATGATTAAACAACTTGTGGTACATCCACATTATGGAATTCTACTTAGCCATAAAAAGGAACACATTTTTGATACACACAACAGCTTGGATGAACCTCAAGGGGGAAAAAAAAGCTAATCTCAAAATGATACATATATAATATAATTTATGTAACACTTGTGAAATAACGTAACTATAGAAAAAGAGAACATAGTTTTGGTTGCCGGAGGATAAGCATGGGGGAAGGGTGGGTGTAGCTGAAAAGGGGTAGTGTGAGTGGCCGGTGGTGACGGTTTAGTGAAGTATCTCAGTTGTGATGGTGGTTACACGTGCTGGTGGTTACCATGATACACACCGATGAGATTTCATACAGGTGCAGAGCTACACACACACACACACACGCACACACGCACACACACACAAACGAATGCATGTATAACTGGTGAAATCTGAACAAACTCCATGGATTGTACCAATATCAACTTCCTGCATCTGACTTTATACTATAGTTATTTATGCAAGAGGTTAACATTGAGGGGAGGCTAGGTGATTGCTACATAGGACCTCCCTGTATATTTCCTTGCAACTTCCTGGACTTTGTAATTATTTTGAAATAATATAAAAAGTAACACATACAACACATGCATGGCCTCAATGTATTCTATGATGGATTAACATTATATGAGAACTATGGCTGGACCTAGAAGTTATCATGCTAAGTGAAGTTCGTCAGACAATGAGACACAAACATCATCTGCTATCACTTCTATGTGGAATCTAAAAAAAGATTACAATGAACTTATTTGCAGAACAGAAACAGACTCACAGACCTTGAAAAACTTATGGTTAACAAAGGGGACAGGTTGAAGGGGGAGGGACGGACTGGGGGTTTGGGATGGAAATGTTCTAAAATTAGGTTGTGATGATGGTTGTACAACTACAAATACAATAAAATTCACTGAATAAAAACAAAAGTACAACACATGCATGGTCTCAATTTATTCTATGATGGATTAACATTATATGAGAACTATCCCAAAATGTTTTGAGACTCATTTTACGGAGAAGCAAATAAAATTCTAGCTGGTTGACATATCACCTCGGCTGTTCTGGAGAGATTTTCTTGCTCATTTTCAATTTCATTCAACTTTCACAAGGAGTGAAATTTATTTGTGTGTTTCTGTAATTAAAATAATGCTCTTTCTAAGATGTTCTATTAGGGAAAAAGTTAAAGTTCGGTGAGCAGACGTATTTTCAATAATCAGTTAAAGCAAACAATGGCCTTATAATTAGAAATTTTAGAGTATGACAGATCCATTCCCAATAAAACCCACTGCTCATTGCCTAATGAGGGAAACTCTCAGTGTTTACACTGGATTATCTCAATGGGCTTATTTCACTTAAACACGAACTGCCTAGCTTCTCCCTGTTTGGGCTGAAGTTCAAGAAAAGAGCAAACTTTGCCTTCATTACTTCAGATACATGAACAGTGCCCTGTGCATAGGTCCATCTGAGTGTACTTGCCCTTGGGCAGAAAACACAGGACTGAACCACCTCACTGACTGGGTCACCCAACGTAACTTCCAGCAGAAACTCACAAAAATTCAACAGCAGTTAGAGGGATACGGTGCCAGCCTTTCTGATACTCTCAGTCTAGTGGGGACCCCTTCATATGACTAGGACGTTAGGGCTTATATCATTTCATTTGATCTTTAATACAGCTTATGAGGTACACAGTATAAGCCTCATCTTACAGGAGAGAAAGGTGAAGGCCAGAAAGATCAAATGACTTGCCCAAGATCATAAAGTGCCAGGACTTCCAACTCAGTCAAATCCGGTGCTTGTTCCCCTGTACCATGGAATTTCACCTTGCGTGGATTTAACTTATGTGAATTAAACCACACCCACTCGTAATAAAAAAACAAATAATTTGTCATACCATGACACAACCACTTGCATATTTCATCAATGACTGCATAGTAGTCTATATTACATATTCATACTACTAAACAAATCCACACACAGTATATTTACTGGGTACTTAAGGGGTTTTAAAGATAACTGCAACTATTGATATTTTTAGACTTATGAATTTAATTTAATATGTTACATAAACCCTGTGAAAAACTGTCTACACTGTCCCATAACAATTCAACAATACTAAGGAACAAAGAACAATCCTACTGCAGGAAATCTGTCTAAATCCCTTTTCTAAGAAAATCTTGCATCAATTTTTGCTTCCCTTAATTGGAAAAGTAATATATCATGAAGAATTTGAAAAGAAAAAAATGTTTCTATTCTTAGATGCCAGCTATTGCCTTTGGAATGGATAAGCAATGAGATCCTGCTGTATAGCTCTGGGAACTACATCGAGTTACTTATGATGGAGCATGATAAGGTGAGCAAAAAGAATGTATATATGTAGGTGCAACTGGGTCACCTAGCAGAAAACTGACAGAACACTGTAAACCAGTTATAATGGAAAAAAATAAAAACCATTAAAATAAAATTTAAAAAATTTCAAATCTGGACTTTAAAAATGATCACCAACTTGCTTCCTTGAATATCTAACATGGACTGGTAGGATAACCTACATCAAGAAAATTAGTAAGGGCTTAATCTACAAAATATACAAACAACTAATACAACCCAACAGCAAAAAAAAAAAAAAAAAGAAAAAACAAACAACCCAACTGAAAAATGGGCAGAAGACCAGGATAGACATTCTCCAAAGAAGACATACAGACAGCCAACGGGCAAATGAAAAAATGTCCAACATCACTAATTATTAGAGAAATGGCAAATCAAACCTACAATGAGTTACCATCTCACACAGGTCAGAATGGCTATCATTAATAAGTCTACAAATAACTAATGCTGGAGAGGATGTGGAGAAAAGGGAACCCTCCTACACTGCTGGTGGGAATGTAAATTGGTACAACCACTATGGAAAACAGTATGGAGATTCCTCAGAAAACTAAATGTAGAACTACCATATGACCCAGCAATCCCACTCCTGGGCAAAAATCCAGGCAAAAACTTTCATTCAAAAAGATACATGCATCCCTGTGTTCATTGCAGCACTATTCACAACAGCCAAGACATGGAAACAACCTAAATGTCCATCGACAGATGAATAGATTAAGAAGAAGTGGTACATATATACAATGGAATATTACCCAGCTGTAAAAAAGAAAGAATGTCATTTGTAGCAACATAGATGGAACTAGAGATTCTCATATTAAGTGAAATAAGTCAGAAAGAGAAAGACAAATACCATATGATATCACTTATACCTGGAATCTAACATACAACACAAAAGAACCTATCTGCAGAAAAGAAACAAATTCATGGACTTGGAGAACAGACTTGTGGTTGCCAAGGGGGAGAGGGAGGGAGTGGGATGGACTAGGAGTCTGGGGTTAGTAGATGCAAACTATTGCATTTGGAGTGGATAAGCAATGAGATCCTGCTGTACAGCGCAGGGAACTACATCAAATCGCTTGTGATGGAACAGGATCGAGGATAATGTGAGAAAAAGAATGTGTATATATATATGTATAACTGGGTCACCCTGTTGTACAAAGGAAATTGACAGAATATTTTAAATCAACTATAATAAAAAATTTTAAATGCTTATAGACCATGTGAATATAACAGAATCTTCACCTTTTCGTATGGCTCAGTTACACAGGTATCTTTTCTAAAGCAGTGAAATTGGATTTTTACGAATTCAGTTTGTGGACTTCTTCTCAGAAGTGTTTACACATCCACAGCAAAGCACACCTGGCTCTTGGCTATATTTTGTTTGTGTACTTTAAAAAGTGCCAAGAAAATTCCATCGCCCACCACCGGTCAGATGCACATTACTTCAGCCTCTCTGTTGGGGTAGCTTTTTCTTGAGACAGTTTTCCATTGCTCTGTTCCCTGCCTTCCAGCCAGACCTATCAATTTCCCCCCAAAGCTTTGTGGTTTTAATTTTCACCGACACTTTTGGGTTTCAATGGCACTAACCTCAGGTTGTACTGACACGGATCCTGGCTGCTGAGTCAATAGAGTGAATGTGGATTTTATAATGATGGGTCAGTTGTTTGTTACTGAACAGAGAATGTGTTTCAGATCTTCTGACACTGTCCTGATTTCATATAATGATATCTTTTTAAATAAAAGTTAACTCAAATATACAAGCAAATTAATCTAATGTTTATTATTTTGTAAGACTTTTCATACAAAAAGCCTTCACAAATCAGGAAAAAAAAACCTTTCAGGCCACATATTAAATGTTCAGTTAGCAAAAATATGATTATGATGCATGTATTTCACCAACTTAATCTCTTGAGACAAACAGCTAGGAGATGATCAATAGGTTTTAGGGTTGTGACAGAGACTTTTGCTCAGCAAAATCCATATTCTCCTCTAGTTCCTGGACTCCGGGAGTTAGGCTGTGTTTTCCGGCTTCCTTTGCAGTTAGGTGTGGCCATGTGACTGGGTTCTAGCCAATGGAAAGAAAGCAGGAGTGATGTTGGCCAGGATCAGGCCCAGCTCATGAAAACTTCCTATGTGTCCCCCTCAGTGCTTTTTCCCCTTCGACCATTTGAATGCCAGTCGATAACTGATACAAAATATTTTTTACATTTTTTGGTACGAAATCATCATCAGGGCAATTATTTTTATTTACTTTTTTATTATGATTGAGTTCCAATGTTCACCATAGCAGTTATTAATGGAGGTATCCACTCTGTGCCAGCCGGTCCCTGATTTAAGAACTATCCGTGCATTAACTCAATTCATCTTAACAACCCTGTGAAATGGGTACCACGGTAAAATTATTTCCGCCCTTCAGATGAGGAAAGCCAAGGGCAGGGATGTTAAACTACTTCCCCAAGATCATGCAGCAAACACGTGGCAGGGCTGGGGTTGGCACCCTGCAGGCCCAACTCCAGTGTCTGTGCTCTGGGCTCCATTGCCTCCATTGACTCTAAGTCTTTACAGATTGGTAACATGTGTTTCATATTTTGTGAAAACTTAGCCTGAATACGTGTTCAGTCCGAAAGTCATTACTGCCTGACAACTTCCCATCTTCAGTTCTCCTAGCCACTGAGTTGGGTCATCACACCCGATTCCTGGTAAGGTCATTCCTTTTTTTTTTTTGTCTTTTTGCATTATCTAAGGCCGCACCCGCAGTGTATAGAGGTTCCCAGGCTAGGGGTCTAACAGGAGCTGTAGCCGCCGGCCTTCGCCACAGCCACAGCAACGCGGGATCCGAGCCGCGTCTGCAACCCACACCACAGCTCACGGCAACGCCGGATCCTTAACCCACTGAGCAAGGCCAGGGATCGAAACCGCAACCTCATGGTTCTTGGTCGGATTCGTTAACCACTGAGCCACGACAGGAACTCCTAAGGTCATTCTTTAGCTAGTAGAACAGCCATGTTCTGTTTGGACTTCAAAGCCACATTTAGGCATCCTTAATTGCTCTTCATTAACAATTTTACCTGCTAATATATGGAGGCAATTTGAGACAGAGGAAGAAGTAGACAGCATTGTTTTTGTCTTTTTGCCTTTTCTCGGGCCGCACCCGTGGCATATGGAAGTTCCCAGGCTAGGGGTCTAACAGGAGCTGTAGCTGCCGGCCTACACCACAGCCACAGCAAAGCGGGATCCGAGCCGCGTCTGCAACCTACACCACAGCTCACAGAAACGTCGGATCCTTAACCCACTTAGTGATGCCAGGGATCGAACCCACAACCTCATGGTTCCTAGTCGGATTCGTTAACCACTGAGCCACAACGGGAACTCCTAGACAGCACTGTTAAAAGGTACTTCCTGGTTCCTTCCTCTCTCCATCGCTCTCTGTACCTGCGGGGAGCAGGAGAAACACCGCTCCCTAGGCTCATGGCTGGCTTGGTGCTGACTGAAGACAGTGGCCCATAGAGAAGAACTGGGCAATTCTCTGCGTTCCAAAGGTGAGCACAAGCTGGGGCTGTGCCTCATGAAATTCCCAACTAGGGGCACTCCATGAAGTGACCCTCTTTTAGAGCAGAGTCCAGAGGAAGGAAGTGGCTAGACGTCTGCCTGGGGTCCCAGCTTTCAGAACACCTGTCTAGGATAAAGCACCCCCCTCCCCACTACCATCATTCTGTGAGATCTCTTTTCTCACCCTCTCCATGTGGTCTTTAGTAGGTCACATGATATTTCCCTGATCTCTGCCTCAACCCTTAACTCATGTTTAACATTCAAAAATCACATAAAACTCAAATTGTTTCAGACTCAAGAAATATATTTTTCTGATACTTCAAGGTATCTTACTCTTACAACTTTATTATGCTCATACATAAGGATCTATACTCGTAAACAGTATTCTCACACCATTCTTGAACTGGAAATGGAGTAATTAAAAAGCATACGGGGAGTTCCTGTCATGGCTCAGCAGTAATGAATCTGACTAGTATCCATGAGGACTCGGGTTTGATCCCTGGCCTCACTCAGTGGGTCAAGGATCTGGTGTTGCTGTGAGCTGTGGTGTAGGTCGCAGAGGAGGCTTGAATCCCATGTTGCTGTGGCTATGGTATAGGCTGGCAGCTATAGCTCTGATTCCACCCCTAGCCTGGGAATTTCCATGTGCGGAGGGGGCGGCCCTAAAAAGATTAAAAAAAAAAATGCATATGGTCACTGAGTTGAAAAATATCCTCCAGCACAGCTCCCCACTTTAACAACTCAAAGCATAGCTAGAAAGGCCATTGGATTATACCTACCAAAGGAAATTAGTCTATTTATTCTCTAATAAAGGCTAACTCTTGATTATTACTCTATAAAATCTTAATGGATACTTCATAAAACTTATAATTACTGACAATCTATTTCCCTATCCTTGGCCTGGGAAATATTTATAGATTAATTCTTCAGTCAAGAATCCTTATCCTTGAACCTCTTTCATACACAGGTGAAAAGCATAAATTCACCTTTGGCAGAAATATTATAAATAACATAGTTGTCCTGTTAGAAAATAAGAAAAATACTGATTAAAATGTCAGTTCAGCAAAGCAAGTCTGCCTTCTGTGTCTTGGAATAATTTAGGGCTCAGACTCTTCTGAATGCCTTTCTGGACCCTTCAAAATATGTAGAGATTTCCGCCTCTGGCTTTTAAGTTGTAGCATGTGGTATTGGGAATTTGAAGAGCTTTGCCGTGGCTCCTTCCCTCATCACACTGAGTTCCTAGTGGGCTGGGACCAAGCCATATTTCTTCTGCCCTTTAACAAAGAAAAAAAAAAGGAGAAGAAGAAGAAAAAAAGAGAGAAAGAGGAAGTGAAAAAAGAAAAAAAAGAGTCCACATGTCTCTGGGTCTTAGGACACAGCGAGTTCTTTGAAATCAAACTGAAGCAGAATTACTGCTCAGTCTTCTAAGTGTGTCACGGATTGATGAGTCAACATTTGAAAAGTGCTTGAAAGTTCTTAGATGAAAGAGTCCAGATCTGTATAAGGTATTATCATTATAATTGAGTTATAAAAATAACTCAATTTTCCTGTGGCTATTTTTTTTTAAAGGAATGTTCTTTCGGTTGCTGTTTGTAACCAATCTAGAAAAAAATAAAAACCACCAAAAGTAGGATGGTCTCGTAGAAGAACATTCAACCATCGGTACTTTTCTGTGATTAAAAAAACGGGGAGGAGGCAGCTGAGCAACGCCTTCGATCAGGGGTACGGCACTGCCTGACGGCGGTATCGGAGAACGGAACTGACACAGCTAAAAACGTTTTATCATCGCATTTGATGAACTATTACAAGAAAATTTCTAATCACCACTTTCACTTTTTTCTATCCAGTTTTAAAGGAAAACCACATCTCTGTATGATCACAAAATAAAATATCATTCCCTCATGTTCTTTACATGCCCATTCCTTTTTTTTTTTTGACGAGAAGCTGTACTGCACATCCAGGATGCCCACAAGAAGGAATGGAAGTCAATTAACTACTAAGAATTTACTCACCCTTCAGCAGTTGCTGTCATGGTGCAGTGGAAACGCATCCGACTAGGAACCATGAGGACATGGGTTTGATCCCCGGCCTCGCTCAGCGGGTTAAGGATCCAGCGTTGCTGTGAGCTGTGGTGTAGGTCGCAGACGCGGCTCGGATCCCGCGTTGCTGTGGCTGTGGTGTAGGTCGCAGACACGGCTCGGATCCCGCGTTGCTGTGGCTGTGGTGTAGGCCGGCGGCTACAGCTCCTGTTAGACCCCTAGCCTGGGAACCTCCATATGCCGCGGGTGCGGCCCTAGATAAGGCAAAAACAAAAACAACAACAACAAAAAAAACTTTACTCATCCTCCATTAAGAGTAGTACATAGAATCTTCTCACATCACTGAAGCACAGTGGCTGTGACCAGACTGAATCATGCTAAGGATGTGTCGTGTACCACCTACAGCTTTTTATAGCATGCTGAGGAGACAGAGAATAAGACGGCACCATCTCAAAGAAGCTGTTTGAAAAAAAATTATCCTAAGCATTTTCTCACTCTTTCTTAAGTCAGTATGTATGAAGTATGGGAGCATAATGAGTAAAGAAAACAAAATTTTTTCTTGTGATCCACAGATAACTGCTTAGCTTCTCCAGGTGAATGAATTCTTGTGAACAAACCAGATGTGGATGGAGAGAAAAGTGGATGCAGGGCAGTGATTCCTTTCTTCTTTGTTACTTCTTCCAATTTGGCCCAAGTCCGAGCTCTTTTTCAGGGTTACCGCCTAACCACCCAGGCAACTGTAATTTATTAAGTTAGACTCGGGCTCCAAAGATGTCAGGTGCTTCCTCAAGTGATGAGATAAGGACCACACCCCACATATGTTAATTCAAAAAAAAAATTCTAGAATCTGAACTTTAAAATTATATTCTTGGTCAAAAGCTAGAATGTGCTTTCATATTCTTTCAAATAAGAGAAATAAAAGGAGAGGTTTGGGCAAAGCATTCAAGTGTTTTAGCTGGGAGTCTTCTTCTAAGTTTCCTTTGGCCACCAAGCCAAAGCGTGTCTGACAGATAATTGGACCAGAAAGAGCGCCCTTGGAAACCATCGGCCAGGGTTCCCACCCATTAATTAGGTGATTCATTTTCATCTTTTCTTTCCTCCCCGTTTTTTTTCCCCCATTTCCCTTTCCCACCCTTTCCTTGTTGGTTTTTCTTTGGATCATCCATACCTCTGCTCTCCCCCTCTGTTTATTTGTGTTATAACTCACTGCCCCTGGAGGTATTTCCTGTTCTTGTTGCTGCTCGTGGCCTCTGGTATCCTGATGACAAATCCTCCCGTCTTGCTACTTAACCCCCCCCGTAAAAGACCTTAACCATGTGGCAGGTGACACACCCGTTTCCCTGGACTGCTCCAACTTCCAGCGATTTTTATTTCCCTTAAAGTTCTGTGGCACCAGGGATGGGTACCACACAGTTGGCACTTTTTTTCCTGTTCGTTAATCTCTCGAATCCTTTCTTTCCAATGGAGTAGGCAGCTACTCAAGGACACGGAACTTGATATCTAAGTCTTGAAAAAAAATGTGCCCTAAAAACTTAACAAATCGTGACTTACTGAGCTGTATGGTGGAACAGCTTAAGGAAATAAGTTAGAGCCTCACTGGAGGATACTAGGATTTGAGGTTAAATGAGTTTTAGATATTTAAGCTTTTTTTAACTCAAGAATATAGGAGACAGGGGAATAAGAAGCTAACTAGTGAATACGGGACTTTTGCCTCAAAGAAGCATTTCCATTGCTTCATCAGTTAGTGACCCAAGAGTATGTGGAAGTAGGGTTTCAAAATTCCTCCCACAGATTGAGCAGACGGACTCCCGAGCTGTGGGTGTGAGACCACTTCTGCCATAAATTTTCTGAGTAGGAGTTCCCGTCGTGGCGCAGTGGTTAACGAATCCGACTAGGAACCATGAGGTTGCGGGTTCGATCCCTGCCCCTGCTCAGTGGGTTAACGATCCGGCGTTGCCGTGAGCTGTGGTGTAGGTTGCAGACGCGGCTCGGATCCTGCGTTGCTGTGGCTGCGGCGCAGGCCAGTGGCCACAGCTCTGATTAGACCCCTAGCCTGGGAACCTCCACATGCCGCGGGTGCGGCCATAAAACCGCGGCCATAAAATGACAAAAAGGCAAAAAAAAAAAAAAAAAAAATTTTCTGAGTAACCATGAGTAGGGCAACCGTTCTTGGCTTCAGTTTCCGCCTCTGTCAAGTGACGGAGCTGGACAGATGACCTTTAAAAACCCAATAACAATAACAAACAAAAGAGACTAAAGAATGAGTGGTATCCTCATTTAGATCTTTACCAGGAAATGTGATTCTTTGCCCTGCCATAAATCTCTTTTAAACACATGCCTCACTTGGAGGCTCACTCACTCAAATACCCGGAGAAAGGTCACCCAAACGAGACCCGGAGAAGAAAAGAAGAAAATCGAAATGGAAATTCTAGGTACTACAGTTATTGTCATGAGAACTATTTACTTCCTATAGTTATCTTGTTGGATGATAAAAACTAGTAGGGAAAAGCTTCAACCTGTCGTCTTTCTCTCTCTCTCTCTCTCTCTCTGTCTTTTTTTTTTTTCTTTTTGGGCTGCGCCCACAGCATATGGAAGCTCCCAGGCTAGGGGTTGAATCAGGGCTGTACATGGCAGCCTACACCACCACTCACAGCAACGCCAGATCCGAGCCACATCTGCAACCCGCACCACAGCTCACAGCAATGCCGGATCCTTAACTCACTGAGCTAGAACAGGGATCAAACCCGCGGCCTCGTGGATACTAGTCGGGTTCTTAACCTCCTGGGCCACGACGGGAACTCCCAACTTGTCATATTTCTTATTATTCTAGGAGTACAAGACAGGAGAAAAACCTAACTGATCTGCAGTACCAGTAAATAGCAAATAAGTAAAACACTTTTAAATCTGGAATGATAAAAGCAATACAAGGTCGCAGAAATTCAAGTGTGCTGGAATACCAATCTGACACTCCAATGTTCGTTCAAACGGCACATGCCAGAGCTACTTTCTTAAATCAAGCCATCGCTGTGGTAAAGGAAAACGGATCAAAATATCAAGGCAAGCATGCCACTGGCTTGAGGTGTGTGTCAGATTTATTGTGGCCCAGAAGATTAAAATCAGCCAGCATTGAGGAGGGTGTGTATGTGTCCCATTGAGATGTCAGGAAGTCTGAAAATTATGCCACCAACCCAAAGAGGTTCCTGGGCTGATGATAAATAAAGGACACATTTAAAACTGGCTGAACAGCAGCCAAGGCCTGAAGATAAAGTGATCAGTGGAGTGTACCTATGGTTAAGAGAGCAAAGCTAAAGATAGCAGGATGAATCAAGGTCGTGTGAAAGGACTAACGAGCGTGAGGAGAAAGGTTGCTGACACAGGCTCAAAAATATGGTGTCGGGGTGGGGCGTCGGAATGCACTGCAGGGTATGGACCTTTTTAGAGAAAGGAATGGGGAGTGACGCCCGCGTTTCAGGAGAGCGGCGCTGGAAGGCTGAGAGAGAGACGGACAGACAGAGGACCGACCGACTCCCACCGCCGCGGGAGTGGATGCTGGTTCAACCGCACAGAGCGGACAGAGGGGTCGGGGATGTTCCAACCACCCTTCAGAAGGCCAGCCAGCCACAGACAGACCTCAAGGAGGGCAGCGATCCTTTGAGAACCAAGGCGGGTCTGTAAAAACCCAAATCACGGTGACTTTTTAGTTTTTCTGGCTCTTCCTTCGAAACCACATTAACCATGAACATTGGACTTCTTTTCCCGCTGAGCTGACCCACGTCCAATTTATATATTCCCTCTCCGCAAAAGTCACAGCATCCGTCCAGTCCTTGCCCTGTGCCAGGCATCAGGGATGTGTCTGGCCCGAGGCAAGGCTGGGGCACTGCTAAACTGCGGCATCAGCAAGCTGGGTTTGCTGGAGTGTGTAAAGAGCCCCGAGTCTGTGGCCACATCCGGGTCCAATCCCTCCCCCCGCTGCCACAATCACCGATTCTGGGACCTTGAGGGAACTCTCTTAATGCTTTGAACTTTTCTCGTGCACAAAATTATAAAACAAACATCTATTCTGCGGGGTTGTTGTGAGGGCCGAATTAAAAGCACTTGGCCTGGGCTGAGCACGTGACCGGCGTTCTAGAAATGGAAGTTATTATTAGTTCTATGTACTCTTCTCTAAAAAAAAAACAAATGTTTTGACCATTCCTCCCCCTGCTTTTTTTAAAGTCATGGCCTTAATCCATTCCCCTGCTCAAGTGCCAAGGGCCCTCGTGTCGTCCCATCTTTCCTATTACAGAGATCGATTTACTTATGTCACTCATGTCGAAGAGTGACTCCAAAAAGCAAAGCATGTCATGGGATCGGGCAGTGATTATATGAAGGAGTAACTGGGAGATATTCACAGAACATAGACTGTCCTCCAATGACATTTCTATAGATAACTAATCATCCATTCTGTTTCTGGGTAAGATAAGCCTTATCTGGCTTGGGTTTTCTATCACTACACGCTTCCTTTTATGCTCATTCAATCTAATTCAAAGGTAAAGGGAGTAACCAAAAAAAAAAAAAAAATTACCCACTTCATTTTACATGGCTGTGCCATCCCACAGCAAATGACCGCCAAGACACACTAGTAAATTTTTCCAGCACACACTTTGCCCAGACGGTGGCTGAATGGAAACAGATAAGGGCTGATGACTCAAGTCTCCAAACAAATTTTTCAGTTAAATAAAGCTTCAAAGGCTAATCACTTCAGCTAGAAATAGGGCTCTCATTAGCAATCAACAACAACTCTCTGTGAGATCAAGAACTCGGGACTCTGGCAACAGAAAATTCAACTGGACACCGAGGCCGCTGCCACAGCAACACGGATCCATTTCAAACGCGTATACTTGAGTCATTAGCAGACTTTCTAAAAAAATAAAAAATAAATAAATTGATCTCTTTCAGCAAAAAAAAAAAAATATACTTGAGAGTGAAAAACAATCTCTTGGAAGTGTACTGAATGATACCGTTCGCTGTAAGTTTTAATGAAACAACAAGCAATACTAAACACATGTTTTAAGAGTACATGTACATAAAGTAAAATCATAAAGACGTGCAGGAGAATAAAAAGTAATAGTAGTGGCGAGAGGCAGCGGCAGAAAGAGGAATGAAGCTGCTGAAGGTGAACACGGGGAACCCCCACCACACTGGTAGTGGTTTAGGTTTTATTAGGAAGTTGGGCACCCGATAATATGTAATTCTCTAAGCCTACTTCTCTGCGATATTTCATGCTAAAAAATATTAAAAATAAGAACAGAGAAGTAAAGCCTGTGCGATAACATCGGTGAGCTGTTGGTAATAATAAAATGGATCCTAGCAACCCTTATTTCCATTTCACTGGGTCCAGGGGGGAAGAGGTTAGAGAAGGGTTAGATAAGAGGGAGCTGGGTCCCGCAGGAGACAGCTCTTTGATAGGGGCTGGAGGTTTTAGCAAGGGCCCCCGTGGATCAGGGTGGAAGCATCAGTCTCTGGCTCGTTCCCGCTCTCAAAACCCTTCCCGCAGGCAAAACTAGATGAGGCAGGTGAAGCACGAAGCCCTGCACCTTTCAGAATCTTAGTCTACGGAGGAGGTCTGCTGAGGACCAACGAGATAAGCATGTGACCTGCGCAGTCACACGAGTGTTCCTCGTGCTTGGTTTAATGTCACTGTCTTGAAATTCTTCATGAGGTTGTCTTTGAACTTGCACAAGTGAACAAGGGACTGCGCGTGAGCAGAGGGGCTGCATGCCTCGCGCATGCGTGCCACTGTTCCTGCCACCCCACCCACGCACGACAGGCGCAGTACCCACGAACAAAGAATTCTGGTGGACCCGCAACGTGTGGGAGGTTCAGTGAGACTCAAAGCAAGTACAAGGCTGCTGTGCGATGTCTAAGACTGAGTAAGTGAGATGGCTGACAGCCTGAGAGGCTCTGCTTTCCATGTGAATCGGAATTTTCTCCAAATGCAGAAAGAAGGCGACAGTGTTCTACAAAACCATGCAACCGCATCACATCATTTCTTATTCCCGCCAGTTCTCCGCGTTTGTCAACCGCTTATGCAGGAAGGAAAAGGAAAGACAGGGCAACCTATAGTTCATTTCCTTTTAGTTTCTTTTTATTCATTAGTAAGACAAAAGCAGAAAACGTTGGCAGACTGTTCACGTACCAAGAAGTGAAATAAAAATGGTAAGTTGGTTTTGTGCAGCCTTTCCACTGTGCTGGTAAGAAAAAAGAAGACTTGTCTACAAGCCATGAAGAATTGTGTCATTTCAGGGACTCTGCATATGATGTAAATGTCCTTATATTTACATGAACATTGAAACTGGCTTTCAGACTATGAAGATGAGTTGTAAAACTCACTCTAATAATTTTACTTTAAAATTTTTCTTTACTTAAAAATAACAGATGAGAAATAAAACACACCGTGGGAGTTCCCATAGTGGCTCAGTGGTTAACAAATCCGACTAGGAACCATGAGTTTGCGGGTTCGGTCCCTGGCCTTGCTCAGCGGGTTAAGGATCTGGCATTGCCGTGAGCTATGGTGTAGGTCGCAGACATGGCTCGGATCCTGAGTTGCTGTGGCTGCCGCGTAGGCCAGCAGCTGTAGCTCCGATTCGACTCCTAGCCTGAGAACCTCCATAGGCTGCAGGTATGGCCCTAAAAATGCAAAAATAAATAAATAAATAAATAAATAAATAAATAAAGCACACCATAACAAGTTGAAAGACTGAGGACAAAAGGAAAAGGCTGTCTATGTTAGTACCTTTTCTCCTGCCTTGGAATAAGGAGGCTTGGATTTTTGCTGTGCCCAGAGCCCCATCAATTATGCAGCCAGTCCAGATTATACTTAACCACCAATTCACACCGCCCCCCGAGGGAATACGGCTTCTAATAGTCTGAAATAAGTGTTCAATAAATCGATGGTTATCTGTATTGAGGTGCATCTCCTGAGCAGCATTTTGGGAAGCGTAGGTTTCACGGACACGCTTTGAAAGAAAGAGAAATTGTCAAGTCTGTGTCGTTTGGAAGAGGAGAGGAGAAGGAGGAAATCTAATTGGAATACACAGTTCCTAATGTTATTAAGCAATGTTAGTCACATTCTCTTCTCAAACCGCCTTTCCCCCCAGATACCAGTAAGTAGACATGGTTATACTTTTTGGTGAAGGTACCTTGAATACTTTTGTGAGAAAGACAGAGGGAGAAAAAGAGTGGTGGGGGGTGGTGAGAACACGAGCATCCGTGCGCGCATGTGCGCACACACAGTGGGTGGGGAGATGGAGGCACGGAAGGTTAGTTGTGGGTTCTGGGCTGTCGCTAACCCCCTAAGGTTCCTCCTCAAATTCCCAGTTAGGAACTGGTTTTACCTTTATTTATCATACTTAAGGCATTTTGCAAACATTCCTCAAATGGTTCGAAAGCTTAAGAGACGTGATGTGTTGTTATAACAACTGAAAAAAAAAAATCAGTGCTTTAAAACACATTTTTCTCCAAGGTCAGAAAGCTGGTCCTCAAGATCAAGGGAGACTCACAGGTATTCTTGGCCTTGGCTCACTGCCCTCCCCTCTCTAGCGGACGGGACACATCTGGACCATCTGGGTCCAGAAAGGGGTCACCTGAGCGTCTAAATGGTGTTCCTGGGAAGTGAGCCTCCCAAGGCCTGCCTGTCCCGGTGGTTATCATAATCAACGCTAATGAATCTTGGGAACTACTCATTGGGGTCCACTGTTTTACCCAGCAGCTCGCTCATTTCTTTGAGCTTTACGATTTTCCTTAACAGATAACCGGTAAACCCTCAGATTGGTGGACACTGTCTGTAGGCAAATCTCTAGGCTGTTCTGTCAGAATGTAGAACAGCCAAGGGGCAAGGGTTGAGAAAACAGGAAGGATTTATATTATAAACACGTTACTGCCCAGCTCTCTCATTTTCCCGGCTGGTCTGATGGTATAGCTTTATTTGATACTTTGACATGGTTGAAATGAAAGACAACTGGCTTCAGTTACCCAACTACAGGGAAGTCAACGCGCTAGTACATGAGAAGCGAGGTTCATTCATCGAGAGAAGGTTCCTTGATGTTTTGAGTCGGAGCAGATCCTACCGGAGCTGGGAGGGCTCTGGTGAGGATGTTAACACCAGACCTAGTGCCATTCCTCACCTCGGGCCGGCAGAGCTGGTAGGAAGGGGACATTCAGCCATCCTGGCTAAAAAAGGCCAGGTGCCTTCCACGGCAGGAAAAAGAGTCAGAGACACAATAGGAAACCAGACAGAAAAATAAACCCTATTCTTTAGAATGGGAGGTAAATTCTATTACTCTTTTAATGCATAGTGAAAGAATTTAGGCTATGAAAAGTAGGGGACGGGGGGAGGGGGGTGCCTTGGATAAAACACTGCCTTTCCCTTCGCCAGTCCTGAGGAACAGGCAGACTCACGTGTGGACTGCTGAGGTTGACATTGAAGTGACCTCTGAAAGCAGACACCCCGGTGAAATTGTTATGTAAACCGAAATGACTAGACATTCCAGGCCACTGCAGCACAGGGCAGGCTGGGCTGACCCACAGCTCACCGCGTGGAAGCAGCAAGTATTTCTCAACAGAAATGGAGGGATGCAGCTATTCCTTCTGATTTTACATTAGAGATAGAATTTTATTTTATTTTGCTTTTTAGGGCCATGCCCCAGGCCTATGGAAGTTCCCAGGCTAGGAGTCGAATTGGAGCTACAGGCGCTGGCCTAAGCCACAGCCACAACAAGGCCGGATCCTGAGCCGCACCTGTGACCTACAACGCAGCTCACGGCAATGGCAGAGCCTTAACCCACTGAGCCAGGCCAGGGATCGAACCCGCAACCTCATGGATACTCAGTGGGTTCGTTACTGCAAGGCCACGATGGGTACTCCTAGAGGTAGAACTTTACGTTGGATAAAACTGTGTCAGTGATGGCGACCTCAAGTAGCTCAAGATTTTAGAGCAAGGCTTCATGAACTTGAGAGGGAGTAACAGGAAGACTTTGCTGTTTCAAATCTGAATGGGAGGGACTAAATTTAATCAAGACAGCAGGCCCCAGACTGAAAAGCATATAATGTAATACGGACTAATGCGTTATTAGCTCATGCTCATCGCAGTGAGATTAACTCCCAGCAGCCTCATAATCAGATCTTGGTATTTTGCTTGGTTAGATTTATGTCCAAAGGACAGCTAACCAGAAACAAGGTTAACGCATTTCACGTTAAAATTTTGACTTGGAAAGTTGCTTTAAAAAAAAAAAATCCTCACATTTCATAAACTTCTTGCGAGTCATCAAACGCTTCAAAACCCTTTACATAAACAGTCTTTAAAAAATCCTTTTTGAACAGTAGTTACACGGATGCTGCTTATATTTTTTAATCAACCAGTGAACTTTATCTGTAAAACCAAAGATACGATTTTCAAAGGCCATATAAATTTAATGTGTTTCACACCAAAAAATCTGCATATTCAAGTGAACTGCTTTAAAAAAAAAAATCCTCGAACTCTAAAAACTGATCGAAGCCATTAATCTCTTCTAAGGGTTTTTCTTAAAGCAAACAATCTGAAATATTCTTTTTGAAAAGTGGCTTCACTGATGCTTGCTGTATTTTTAATCACCCAATATGCTTTATTTGTAAAATTCAAGACTTGGCTTACAGATGCCACGAGGCCTGGGCAGAATCATGGGAGAGCGGAGCCCTGCATTTCCTTTGTGCATGAGAGCTAATAGGATTAGGGCTTGAAGAATTGAATAAAACCCTGAGCTGGTTAAGATGGATGTATCACGTTTCAGGGTTCCCGTTTCATAACCGGCACGCCCCACATTTCATAAAATAAAACATGCTGGGGAGCTGATTTAAATGGTTCTTCGGGAATACGTTGATTTCAGAAACTTTAAAAAGGAAACGAGTGTCCATTTCCTTGAGCCATATGGCTTTCTGTGTGCTCAGCCTGCCGGTTTTTGGCTTGCTCCTGCTTCACAGTCGGCGATTCTCTGCTGTGGTCCAGTTACATGGAGAATTCTGTGCCCAGAGAATTTCTGTCTATGACGTGATAGTCTCTGATGTTCACCACGATGCAATCTGCACTGGCCTTCATCAGCTGTGAATATAGCAAATCGAACCTAAAATGCCAAAGACCTGTTATCTTCCTCCAGATCATGTAATGGAACTGGGAGTCTGCTGCCTTCCCCGATCAAGGTGGTTATTATCAAGTATAATTTGTGGTTGGAAATGTTTGGCATTCCTGTCTAGCAGTAGCCCAGAATGTTTAGAATAGATTTTTACATAGGAGTTCAAACATCTGTCCGTTTCAGGTCAGAATTTCTGTGAGAACTTAAGCATATAGTATCTAAACAAACGCAGCTGTCCCAGATTAAGTGGGAATGGTTTCTTGCATTACGATGCCAATACAGGGTCAAGTTTAAAATTAAGGCTACAAGAAGAAGCCTAAGAATGATAAGCAAGAGGTATTCTCATTCTACAAAATGCCAGGTAATGTTACCAATTAAGAGTTGGACCTGAAGACTGTACTCACCGGGCAAAAGACTCCTTTAATTAGCAGTTCATAACACCAATTTGCCTAGGGATTAAAATGCAGCATTACAACTTCATTATTGATGCCTTTCATTTGGAATTCCTCTATTACAGGAAGCCAGTTTGAAGTAAAAAGTGCTTAGTAAATGAGAGCGGTATATAAAACTGCAAAGAAATAGAACACCAAATTTTGGACAGGAAGTTGAAAAAGATTATTAAAACAAGCTGTGATGATCTTAACAAAGACACACAAAACCTGTTACTAGGAAGAGTTGTTTGGTCAAATTTCCTGTTTTTTTCCTAAGTCCTGGTTTGTTTTAAACATGTCGTCAGCGCACAGTTTATTGCTTGCTGATTAACGTTTCTACATGTAAAATCAAGAACTGTTCTCCAGGAGTTCTTATTTAAAGATTTTCTAAACAATAAGAATTTTCTCCTTCTTCCCCAGACTGTGGTCTTCACCCTAATTAAGAGCTGATGAGCCATGGATCAAAATAGTTGAAAATAATATTAGGAACTAGAAAGTTACCCAAGCGTGGGTTAATGAAAGAGTTGGAAAATGAAAATTTCATAAAATGTCTCTTTATCCCTGAGCAATTTTACTACAAGATTCCAGAAATCAACTTGGACTGCTACAAAGCACAGCAAATCAAAGCCACACAAGTGTCACGGATTGATCTTTGTCTCGTTTTGTTCACTTAAAAAAAGAAAAACGCGTCTGCAAAGACATAGCTGACTCTAACGGCAACGTATTATAAAATTAAAAAAAAAAACTGAATCATACCATTGTGTGTGAAATGTAGGGAAATAAAAATTCCTCCCTTGGAAAAAGAGTATAAAGCATTAACATTTTTCTAAGTATTTTATAAATTAGGCAGCTTCATTAAATACATACCATTAGAAATCTCTTCTCTTACTGACAACACTTTCTTAATGGTCTTTACATGTTTAAGAAATGGCTCCTGAAAATGTGCATTTATATTATATAAATAAAACCTTAATTAATATAAACATACCCCAGATATAAACTTTTTAGAAATGTCAGCTTAAAACTTTCCAGTCTAAATAAATCCTCTTATAAATGGTCTGGCAAAGCCATTTTTAACGCATTTTTTCTCCTAAAAAGCTCATAGAGATTTACAGGCACAATCCAAAAGAGAAACTAAAATAGCTTTGAAGAAGACTGAGTGTTTCATTCATGTAATAAACAACTCTAAGCATTTCCAAGAGATGGATAGGTTCTGAAACCAACTAAGGCAAGTGATTTTATTTTCTTTTTAGTACTTACTATTATTTGTTCACTTGTTCTCCTTTTATTGTTTCCCTCACTTGAAGCTCTCTGAGAGGAAAGACCACATCTGTCTTGCTCTCCGCTCTCTCTCTTATACTTCGCATAGTGTCAGGCACATAATAGACACAAGGAGTGTCTCACTGAAGAATTCATGAATGGTTTGATGAGACAAAGCTAAAAAGACTCAGTTATTTCGCTGTGCCTCGCTTTATACAATTGGTCCTATGTGTTAAGAGTCTTTAGCTCTTTTCCTTTCTCTTCCTTAGTAACCTTAAGTTTTCACTGAATACGTGGCCACCTGGAATAAAGACTACACGTTCCAGCCTCCCTTGCAGCTAGGTGTACTAGGTATAAACTAATAAAAGGTAAACAAAAACATTCAACAGCAGCTTTGGGGAAAGCTCTTTGCAAGACAGCTAGTGTGAGGGGCTCCTTTGCCCCTTCTTCTTCCTCCCTCTCTCTTTCCTGCTGCCTAGAAGGTGTGTGTAATGGCTGGAGCTCAGCAGCCACTATGGACTATGGGTTGGTCTTGAGAATCTATGAGCTGACCTTGAAAATGAAATAAAATTTACCTTAAGTCATTATTATTTTAAGTTTTCTGTCACATGTAGCCAAATCAAATAGTGACATGATTTGGAAAGTAATTTGATAAACCAGCATAGGTAGACTTTACGTATGCCTTTTTGAAATCTATTATTTGATAAACATACTGAGAACTCTTTCCAATGAGTAGGCAAGTACAGCCACCCCTCAGTCTCCAAGGGCAACTGGTTGCAGGACGCTTGCCGCTCCACAGTCCATGGGTGCACAAGTCTCATGTACAATGGCGTAGTGTGGCTGGCTCCCCTTATCTGCAAATACAGATGGCTGCCTGTACTTATGGGCACATACTTTGTCTTCAGAATTAAACCCAATACTATAAGAGAATAAAAGAAATTCAAGGCCAGGTGTTTATCCTTAAGACGTTAATTAAACTCGCCAATGGCAAAGAACACGCAGGAACTGCCGAGGCCCCGCCGCGCTGACAGCGCACACGGCAGCAAAGAGCACAGAGGGGAGGCCTGAAGGGAGACGGCAGTTATGGAAGGAATTCCGAAACCAGCGGGCCAGTGAGGACGAGGGTTCCCAGGGAGGGTTCGGGGGAGGAGCTGGCCCTTGAGGTGAGCTCTGCAGGAGGCGCAGGACCTGGAGAGTCTGTGGAAACTGGCTGGGTGTCCCCAGGGTGGGGAGCAGGAGCGGGGAGACCACCGTTTCAGTAACGAGCGCAGCGTGTTCGAGACAAGAAGGAGGTCAACCGGATGTGTGGCCTCAGGAAACAGGGCCTTCCCTTTTCTCAGAATGCAGCCTCTCAGCCTTGGAGCGAGCCCTCATAAAGGGTGGCTTGCCTCACCAGTCACCTCATCTTCAGGAGAATAATTTCTGCTCCATATTCCCCCTGGATTGCATGCAACACACCCCGCGTGTGGCTTATGACTCTCCGGGGCCTACTCAGTAGGCCCTGGCCCAAGGCCGGCCTTTCTCTCTTTCTCTCTTTCTTTCTTTCTCTCTCTCTCTTTCTTTCCTTCCTTTCCTTCTTTCCTTCCTTCCTTCCTTTCTTCTTTTGTTTTTTTGCCTTATCTAGAGCCACACCCACAGCACACGGAGGTTCCCAGACTAGGGGTCCAACAGGAGCTGTAGCCTCCAGCCTACACCACAGCCACAGCAACGCGGGATCCGAGCCGCATCTGCAGCCTACACCACAACTCACGGTAACCACTGAGCAAGGCCAGGGATCGAACCCGCAACCTCATGGTTCCTAGTCGGATTCCTTAACCACTGAGCCACGACGGGAACTCCCCAAGGCTTTTCTTTAGAGTCCCTGCTCAGGCCTCGGCCCAGTAGCAACTTCTAGGGAAATCCCTACTATGCGACAGGCGCAGAGGAAGCATTGCTTACCTCCTCTGACGAGGTGTTGCAAACGGAGCTATTAGGTGGAGGCTGCGTGCTCCGCTTCCTCTGAAATAACACGAAAGCCATAGACTGACCAGTCACCGCTTCCAAAGAAGATGCCAGGGAATTCGATTACTCACGACCCGACCACAATCACAGGATGAAGCAGCAACTTTCCTAATAAGCTCGCTTTCAGCTGCTCCTCATTAAGAAAACCACTCTTCAGGGTTTTTTTTGTTGTTGTTTTTAAAATCAACCAACACTTCTGAGGAAAAAGAGGGGCCCGGTCTCATCGAATGAAAGACACGGGCTCAGCTGCGCACTGCGGAGCGTGTTTCGGGAGAGCAGGCAGTGTTATCAGCACGGGGAGCCGGGAGGAGGCAGATCAATTAGCAGGTCCCAGTGGAATCAAGGCCCGGCCGGCCTCCTGGGGACTAAGAAGGCCCCGGCTGGGGAGAGGGCCCCAAGGGTAGCAGGTGACCGTGTTTTTATATCTGCAGCTCAGGAGGAGTGAGTAAACCTCTCTGGGGTCTGGTCTAAGGCAAAGGAAGCCAGACTTTACCCCTTTTCCAAAACAGGGCCCCAGACGGCTCCCGGGAGGGGTGGCTGGCAGCCTGGCGGAGCGGGAGAGCCGGGACCCGAGGGCCGCCATGGATGTCGTGGGTGACTGTAAACAAAGGGGGCTGGACTGCACACGGCCTGTCCTGAGCCCGACACTGGCTCCAGCGAAGACGGCTAATGACAGCGGAGGGCACGGAGAGACAGAAACCTGATTCTCTCCCCTCCTCTGCTCTCCTGCCCGGCACCGTGTCTCCATATGCCCCGCGTCACGTTAGTTCACCGGTTCAGAGACGGCCAGCCTCGGCCGCAGTCTCCTCTGAGGCTCGGCGAATTTCATGCTTCTTTGGTGACAGCAGCAGCTGCTGCTCCCCTCAAACCACATCCTTCCCCTCCATCACGAGGCCTCTCCGCGAGCCACGGTTTGCCTTGGCCGGAGCTCCCCCTGCGTCAGCTTGCCCCAGAAACTGCCACCCATGGGCAGAAGTTCTCGCTCATCGACCTCTGTGAAGCCCGTCCAGCTGGCCAGAGCGGCGTGCCAGGTGGTCGAGACCAGAGAATTCCACGGCACTGCAGACATATGAAAGCTGAACACAGAACAATCTGGTTTCACTGCCTCCGATTTATACCCGAGGACACGGATGCCCAGAGAGAGGTTTATTTGTCGCGAGTGGCCTGGTCAGAGCTAGAACCTAAGTCTACTGACTCGAAGGCCAGTTATGGTTTTGAAATGACTGCCTAAAACAGAAGCTCCTCGCTGTGGTGTGCTCTGTGCCAATCACTGCACCAAGTGACATCTCATTTTTTTTTTAAGGGCCACACTCGCAGCATATGGAAGTTCCCGGGCCAGGGGTCGAATCAGAGTTACAGCTGCCATCTGATGCCACAGCGGCAGCCATGTGGGATCGGAGTCATGTCTGCGACCTACACCACAGCTCACGGCAATGCCGGATCCCTGACCCACTGAGTGAGGCCAGGGATGGAACCGGCATCCTCACAGATGCTAGTTGGATTCGTTTCCGCAGCGCCACAGCGGGAACACCCCCCAGTGACATCTTAAAGGTCAACATACACAAACTGGAACTCGGGGTCTTTTTTCCAAATGTGCTCCTCCTGGCCTCCCAGCTTCCTCAGCGGCACCCCACCCATGCAGCTGTGTGGGCCGGGGACTTGGGAGTCAGCCTCGACACCTCCCTCTTCCTCACAACTCCCCCGCAGGAAACCTTCAAGTTCTGCTGTTTCTCTACAGCGTTTTCTCCACAATCACTGTTTCCAGCCCGGCTGAAGCCTCTTGGCTGGACGGCGGCCAAACCTCTGATCTCGCCATCCCACTGCCAGCCCGTTCTCCAACCAGAAGCCGGAGTAACTCTGTAAAAACACGGACCAGATCATGTCGCGCCCACCCCGTTCCTACCCCGCCACCGCGTTAAACCCGCGGTCTTCCCAGTGCACTTAGGATGAAGCTTGGGTGCCTGTGAGGCCCTGCCCAGTCTCACCTCTGATGACATCTCCGGTCTCGCCTCGCCCCCAGTCTCCCCGCAGCTCCCTAAGTCTGACTAACACTTCTTCCAGGGCCCTCCAAAGTTCCAAGTCCTTTCCAGCCACCGCCCGGCCCTCTGCGTGAAATGCCCCTCTTTCTATCCCCAGCCTGGCTCACTTCTCACTGTCCTTCAGATCTCCGCTCAGACGTTACTTCCTCAGACGGCCCTTCCCTAAGGCCTTGTCAGGAGCCACTTCTTCTGCATGGCATCTACCCGTTTGTGGCATTACATTTTTGAGAGTATTTGTTTAATAGCCATTTCCCCAACAAAACTGTAAGCCTCAGGAGGACGCGGAGCATATCTATTTGTTCCTGATTGTAGCCAAAGAATTTAGTGGCAGGCACATAGGAGGTCCTAAGTCAAATGTGTTGAATTGATGTATTTATGCTTTTAACGCTCATCAGGTTATGTCAGGAGGGAAAGAAGATACAGGAGATACGGAAGATGCATGAGCCATGATGTTCAGTTGATTCATTTGGAACCAGTGAAGTCTGTGATAGGCTGAAAGATGCTCCTCCCCCCAAAGGTATCTACATCCTAATTCCTGAAACCTGTGAAGGTCACCTTATACTGCCAAAAAATAAATACGGACGAAAGGGAGAAGGCCTTTTGAGAGGTGATTAAGTTACGGATCTTTTTTTTTCTTTTTTTTTTTTTTGGCTTTTTAGGGCTGCATCTGTGGCACGTGGAGGTTCCCAGCTTAGGGGTCGAATCGGAGCTGTAGCTGCCGGCCTATGTCACAGCCACAGCAACGCGGGATCCGAGCGGCATCTGCACCCTACACCACAGCTCACGGCAACGCCGGATCCGTAACCCACTGAGCGAGGCCAGGGATCGAACCCGCAACCTCATGGTTCCTGGTCGGATTCGTTAACCACTGAGCCACGACGGGAACTCCCAAGTTAAGGATCTTGAAGTGGGGAGATTTCCCTGGGTTATCCAAATGGGCTCTAAATGCAATCACACATATCCTAAAAGAGAGAGGCAGAGGGAGACTGATGCGGAGAGGAGACGGGGATGCGAGAACAGAGTGGAGAGGCATCAGACGGTGCTGGCTTTGAAGACGGGGGTGATGCAGCCCCAAGCCAAGACATGTTGGCCACAAGCAGAAGCTGGAAGGGGCAAGGGACAGCTTCTCTCCTACGGCCTAGTGGGGGGAGGGTGACCCTGCCAACACCTTGATTTCAGCCCAGTCACCGTGATGTCAGACTTCTGGCTTCCAGAACTGTGAGATCAATTTCCAGGCTTTGAAACCAACAAGCTTGTGGCACTCTGTCCGGTACAGGACCTACAGGAAACTAAGGCAGAGGCCATCACACTATTCTGCTACAGTAGTAGCAACAGTTCATATCCGGACAAGTTTTACTCCCTCCCTATGTCCCCATCTGCATTGTGCCACATATTGTTCAGTCACAGACAAACGTGGCACCGCCATTCTCAGCACCATCTTTACTCTACATTCTCAAAGTCAAGAATCAGCGATGAATATAGGGAAAATGAGAGAAACGATGGACCACGAAGGATGAAAATGCTTCAGAACTCAGGAATTACGTCCAAACAAAGTAAACAATGTCTTAAGATTGCATCCAAAACATTTTTTGGGTCCACGGAGATCTGTTTTGTCTTATACAATACAGTAAACAATGGATAATAAATGACAGCTTTCAAATAGCTAAAGAATCATATTGCATAAAATTAAGGCCTTGTGCCTTCGAGTTCATCATTCAAGCTTACGTTTGGGTCATGGTTTTGTCCCATATATTAAGGATCTGGATCAGCTAGGGTGATAACACACTCTGCTTTAAGACAATCCATCATTTTACGAGACAAGATGCCGAGAAGTATAAGCTTTCAACGACTTATTTTAACATCCTAAGAAGTCAAATGCTATTTATGAGGTGAGACATACTGTGAAGAAACATATTTTAACACATTCTCTGTATTTCCACCCGGAGGACAGGAATAATAGCCCTCTTGCCAGAGCAGCCATCTTGCTATATTATTCCATTCAGAGCTTCCAGATGGGAAAAGGATATTAAGTCGCTGGAAATTAATCCTGCCAAGGGGAAATCGGAGATTTTCAAAGCTGTTGTCAATCTGGCTCTGCCGTTTAAGATGAACATACATGGGGCGGATTCACGGCAGTTAAAAGTCCGGTGGAAGAGCTGCCGTGAGAGGAGAGAGAGCTGCAGACGATGGGAGGGAGAGGGCGAGGCCGCGGCTGCTGCGTCCGGACAGGGGCAAGGCGGGCGGGTGAGGCTATTTCAAGGTAAGAAGATCTCCTGAGCAAAGGTGCTTCTCAGGCACTCCAGGGCATCACCGGGAAGCAGTTAGAACCCTTAAACAGTAGCTCGTTCACCGCGATATTTAGAGCAGGAAAGGCGTACAGGAGCCCATTTAGCTCAAGCGTGCCCTTTGGTAGCTGAGAGACTGAGGCCGACGTGGGCTAGGCCGCTCTCCCAGGGGCCAGCGGCTGCAGGGAGACCCCCCCAGCACTGCAGGGGCTCTGCTTCTCCACCATTTATGTCAGACGTTAGGGCCGTGTCTCCTAGCTTAGCTAAAGGTGACAAATCGCCTTTTATTTCTTAGAGGCGAATTAGTTTTTAAGCACTGTCAATCTGTTCTGTAGTGAGCTATCTCAAGCTGATCGCTTTTTAACCAGTCTTTTCGATAGGACATTCAGACAGATGTTGGCACCCACCATCTTCCAGCTCCTCCTTTACCCTTTGTCTCCCCTTCACCTCCTTGGTGGTAGATGGCTCCTTGGTTAAATCATTTGTTCTGATCGAGACAACACCATTTTTACAGCCTACTCGTTACCAGCCAGCCTGAAGACGGCAGCACTTTTGCAGGCACGGGATCTGTGTGTGTGTGTGTGTACGCTGGTCTGTGGGTAAGGGACTTAAGCCACATGCACGAGGTATGGACTGAGCTCAGGGATCACACTCACGGCCTTACCCTCTCTGCCGCTGTGCCCAGAGGTGCTGGCTTCCCCAGCGAGAGCTTGCTTCTTAGCCCTTGATAGACACAGCTTAGGACCTGATTTACCCTAAGGCACGAACCCTGCCTGCAAAGACGCCCCTTGGCTGGGCTCTGATTCTACTGCTGCCTCAGTGGTGACTCGTGCTTGTCTGATGACAGGAGAGTACCTCTCCTTCATCGTGCGGTCTCTGAGTCTCAACCCAGAATCCAAGAAGAAGAAACCTCTGACTTTGTATAATGTAGTTTTTATAAGAGTCATTTGCAAATATATTTTGCTATCTCTAGGCCATCGCTTATCAAAACTAATGGACATTTGACCCACATGCAAACCACCAGTCCTAGGCAAATGAAAAATAAGATGCATCACAATTTTTAAAGGATAAAGCCAAACATGACATTATAAAATTATTATTTTAAATAAGTTCATGACAGTGAAAGGATTTATAATATTTATGTATTTATTTTTAGGGCCACACCTGTGGCATATGGAGGTTTCCAGGCTAAGGGTCTAATCGGAGCTGTAGCTGCCGGCCTACACCACAGCAACACCAGATCCAAGCCACGTCTGTGACTTAACCCACAGCTCATGGCAACACTGGAACCTTAACCCACTGAGCGAGACCAGGGATCAAACCGGCAACCTCATGGTTCCTAGTCAGATTCGTTTCCGCTGTGCCATGATGGGAACTCCAGGTTTATAGAAATTAAATAGTATATGTGTGACATATCCGTAATGCAAGTTATTTTGTTTTTATACATATAATGACAGTTTGTGCTGTCTTCTAGGTGGTTTTTTTTTACCTTTTTTATTTTATTAAAAAAATTTTTTCTACTGTACAGCAAAGTGACCCAGTCACACATACATATACACATTCTTTTTCTCACATTATCCTCCATCGTGTTCCATCACAAGTGACTAGATACAGTTCCCAGTGCTATAAAGCAAGATCTCATTGCTTATCCATTCCAAAGGCAGCAGTTTGCATCTATTAGCCCCAGATTCCCACTCCCTCCCACTCCCTCCCCTCCCCCTTTCTTACTTTCTGTTTCTGCTAACTTATAATCCTGACATGTGGAGATTGTCACAAGGGCTACAAGTGTTTGGTGGCTCTGTTCACATGCAAATCTTTTATGGGATGGTTTCCCACCAGGGACTTCTTCTTTCAGTGCTGGTGAACGTGAGCTGATGAGCACGTGAGATTCAAGAGCTGGAGGACTGAGCTGAATGTTCAGTCGGGGTTAAAGCAACAAAGAGACATCTAATCTACTTTCTGCTTGCCTTGGGCAAGCGTGTTGCAGCATTTGGATGTGGTTCTAAAACATAACTACACTATACCATCAGTTCTTTCTCGTGCTAATGACTGAAGACCCATCCACTCAGCACTGATCTAGTGAAGTGAGCTACTGCAGACACTGCTATGCACTAGGAATACAGTAGGAAGCAAGCCTGGGCCTCTGTCCTCACAGAACCCATGAGATAACAGAGAACTCACACCTACACAGTAAACATCTTAATGTTCTCGTTCAAAACCGCGTATCACTGGGAAAAGCCACCTAAAGAATAGAAGTGACCTTTACAGACCCTAATCAGAGACACAAAGATGTGTTTTTAGCTCACAGCGCATTCTAAAGTCTTTGGGGAGGCACTTTGCCTCCACTATGCTGCTTACTGCCCATTTTCTTTATATTGTAAGAAACAGACACACTTTTCACGATTTCTTTCAACCACAATCAGGATTAAGACGCATGGTGCAGATCACCCTCTGTCCTCTGAGAAGAAAATAATGTTGTTATTTGCATTCTAGAGCAATTTCTTTTATTCATGTAGCAATGCCCTTTCTCCTTCCTTGCCTGTCGCTGCTGATCCAGCTTACCTTTTTCATCCTCCTTCATGGCTCACAATTTAATCACTGGCCAAAATAAAACAACACATTCTTCTCTATGACAAGGGTTTTCAGACTGAACAAAACGCATCGAACAATCCTCTTTCATGTAAGCACTGCGTACAGGCTGCATACAGTTGATTCATAATCTGTGCGTCACGGCTTTTGCCCAAATGTAAAGTTAAAGATCTGCTAGTGTGTACAGACTACTGTGTAATAGCAACTGCTTTTCCATACTTGTACTGCGGATATCCCACAATATCCACTTGATAAAAGCATTTTGCCAAATACTCTATACTGCTTTCTCTGAGAATTATACTTGCCATTAACTTCGGAGACAATCTTCATGAGCTTTGAAATATAGCGCCACTCCGGCCTGGTTTTCTCTATGTGGCATACAGCACTGAAGATGGTCTCTGTCATTTTTTCCCCACGCCCACAGCATGTGGGAAGTTCCTGGGCCAGGGATCGAACCCATGCCACAGCAGTGACTCGATCTGCTGCTGTGATAATGTCGGATCCTTAACCTGCTGCACCACAAGAGAACCCCTTGTTTCAATCATTTTGATTTCCCTGATTTCATTATAGAACTCATCAGTCTCACTTTTTTTTTTTTTTGTCTTTTTGCCTTATCTAGGGCTGTACCTGCAGCATATGGAGGTTCCCAGGCTAGGGGTCTAACAGGAGCTGTAGCTGCCGGCCTTCGCCACAGCCACAGCAACGCGGGATCTGAGCCACGTCTGCGACCTACACCACTGCTCACGGCAACGCCGGATCCTTAACCCACTGAGCAAGGCCAGGGATCGAACCCGCAACCTCATGGTTCTTAGTCGGATTCGTTAACCACTGCGCCACGACGGGAACTCCTCATCAGTCTCATTTTGAAAAGCACAGTTCTGCATATGTCCTGGGAAAACTTAACAGATTTACTTTTGTGGTGTGTAAAAGTGACAGCAAGTATCAATGACTTCATGGCACTGTTTGAGAAAAGGACACCATGAAATGGGGTTGAATGTACGACAGGTTCAATGAAGCCTAATTTCAGATATTCATTGTTGTTCTTTCCTCCTCTCTGGCTGCTTATGTGAAATCAGCCCTATTCAAGTGGTCCCCCTCGTCCCGTCAGCTTATGAACATATATTCCATCTCTAGTACTGGTATCCTGTTCACTGTTTATAGTTCTAACATTGTTATGAGCGCTAATATTTACCTGAATCATTTCATTTTTGCCCTGTACCGTTGGGCCATTTTTTTCTTTTTTTGGAGGGGGGCACACCTGTGGCATATGGAAGTTTCCAGGCTAGGGGTGGAACTGGAGCAGCAGCTGCTGGCCTACATCGAGGCCACAGCAATGCTAGATCCAAGCCGTGTCTGTGACCTATACCAGTAAGGCCAGATCCTTAACCCGCTGAGTTAGGCCAGGGATCGAACCTGCACCCTCATGGATACTAGTCAGGTTCGTAGGTTTTTTTGTGTGTGTGTGTGTGGGTTTTTTGGCTTTTTTAGGGCCGCACCTGTGCCATATGGAAGTTCCCAGGCTAGGGGTAGAATCAGAGCTGCAGCTAGAACCTACACCATAGCCCCAGCAATGCGGGATCCACCCACATCTGCAACCTACACCACAGCTCACAGCAACGCCAGATCCTTAACCCACTGAGCGAGGCCAGGGATTGAACCTGCATCCTCATGGATACTGGTTGGGTTCGTAACCTGCAGAGCCACAATAAGAACTTGAGCCATTTTTTTTTAAATTGGCATATAACAAGTATAAAAAAATGCAAATTTATGTGAACAATAATGGCAGATAATGTAAAACTGTAACAACTGAGATGAACTTCACTTAGCTGCTCAAGCAGTAGCCAAGACAAAGTGACTGATAGTCTTTCTAGCATATGTACAATCTTTAAGAGTAAAGTGATTATTAAGAACAAGATTACTCTGAAAATAATAACTAATGTTAATATTTGATTAATAAAATGTATATGCATGAAATGACTTCATTGATCCATTCTCTGAAACTGCCAAAGCATCTGCAGAACACCTGACAGAATGGGGTGGGGTCAGAGGCAATCCATTTGGGCCACAACTGAGAAATTGCTCTCAGCTTTCCATCTTGCCTTGGTTTGTGTAACACTCAGTCAAATCCACTGTCAACCCAAACTGAACCTCATGAAGAAGCATTCGTCTTCTCCCCTCACTTCTCACCCTACGCTCAGCTTCCATCCAGCCCTCCCACCACCCCTCACCCATGCAAACTTGTCCATAGCTCAACTCAGGAAGGCTGGCCTCACCTCTGCTCAATTTCTAATATTAAAAGTAAGGTCAAATTTCAATGGTGTTCTTATGAGGCAGTAGTTTTCAACCTTGGCAACTTGTTAGAATCAGCTGGAGAGCTCTGAAAAAGACTAAAAGGTACCACAGTCTACACTCCACCCTAAATCAGTTTAATCAGCATCTTGAGTGAGTTCAAGTAATCAGGTTTTCAAAAAGCTTCCCCAGTGGAGTTCCCGTCGTGCTTCAGTGGTTAACGAATCCGACTAAGAACCATGAGGATGCTGGTTCGATCCCTGGCCTTGCTCAGTGGGTTAAGGATCTGGCGTTGCCGTGAGCTGTGGTGTAGGTTGCAGACATGGCTCGGATCCCGCGTTGCTGTGGCTGTGGTATAGGCCAGCGGCTACAGCTCCTGTTAGACCCCTAGCCTGGGAACCTCCATATGCTGTGGGTGCGGCCTTAGAGAAGGCAAAAAGACAAAAAAAAAAAAAACCTTTGCCAGTGATTCTAACGTGTAAGCAGGATGACAATCATTGCCTTAAGGTAGCACTGCCATAGGTTTCTCCCGTAGTAGCCCCTCAATTATTACACCTGCTGATCCCATGCCCCTGCTGAAATCATTATCTCTCATCAGGGCTATCGTGACAGACTCCTGGCTGGATTCTCTGGCTCTCTACTGAACTCTGGAATCCACTGAGGTCTTTAAAATGCCAAGGTCCAAGGTGCACCCCACACTAAATAAATCATTGCCTCTGGGGATGGGAACCAGGCACGAGTGTGGCCAAAAATCAGCCAAGATTGAAAATCAATACTCTAGGACTGCCGCATCTTTCTACGACCGCCGCGTCTAGGTTAACTTAGGTACCACCACTGAGCCTGACTATTCAAATGTCCTGACAGCCGTTCTTAACAAGGAACTTTTTTTCACTCAAGAGCTTACAATCCATTGGCAGAGACAAACTTGAAAAACCAATCTTCACTTATTGACTGTTTTCCTTTTTGGTCGCCCCGCGGCATATGGGGTTCTGGGCCAGGGATCAAATCTGAGCCAGCGTCGTGACCTACGGTACAGTTGCGGCAATACCGGATCCTTAACTCGCTGTGTTGGCTGGGCCACGTCCTGCCACTGCAGAGACACTGTCGGTGCTGTCGCACCACAGTGGGAACTCTGAAAAACCAGTCTTTATATCACAGTGACGGAAGTGCTATAATAGAAATACTAAGATTCTTCTATAGGACGCAGGGGAGGGGATAATTAATGACCTAGGAAGCCGGGGAAGGATTCTCAGAGGAAATGATTCTTGAATGGAATCTTGAGGGTCATTAGGCCCAAAGAGAATCGGGCAACAGATGTTTTCTTAGAAACATACATTTACCCTTTCAAATATTTTTAAGTATTTTTATTGTTGACATATCCTGAGATGTAAGTTTTCTATTAAGTGTTTTTGCTCAGTTAGCACAATGTTTGCCAATCTTTTTTTCCCCCTCGATATATTTAGTTGTCATAACCATAGGTACATTTTCATCTTTTACTTGTATTTTTTTAATAGACTTTATTTTGTGAATGTATTTTTTAATAGACTTTATTTTTTATTTTTTATTTTTTGGTCTTTTTGCCTTATCTAGGGCCGTACCCGCGGCCTATGGAAGTTCCCAGGCTAGGGGTCTAACAGGAGCTGTAGCTGCCGGCCTTCGCCACAGCCACAGCAACGCAGGATCCGAGCCGCATCTGCAACCTACACCACAGCTCATGGCAACACCGGATCCTTAACCCACTGAGCGAGGCCAGGGATTGAACCAGCATCCTCATGGTTCCTACTCGGATTCGTTAACCACTGAGCCACGACTGAGCCACGACGGGAACTCCCAAGACTTTATTTTTAAAAGCCGTTTGAGGATCGGGGCAGAAGGTGCAGCGATTGCCCATACACGCGCTGCCTCTACGCGTGCGCAGCCTCCCCAACTACTCACGCTCCCCACACCACAGCACTACATTTGCTGATGCTGATGAACCTGATGACACTGATGAACACACTGTTATCTCCTAGAGTCCACGGTTTACATCACAGTTCACTCGCTCTGCTTTGTCCGAACTCACAGAATGTTCAACTTCTCACAGAGCTGTCTAGTCTGTGAGTCTGGACAGAGCCTAACGACCTATATCTGCCAATACAGCACTATGGGGTAGTTTCACTGCCCTAAAAACCCTCTGCCCTCTGCCTGCTCCTCCTTCTTCACCCCCTAACCTCTGGCAGCCACTCATCTTTTTACTGTCTTCAGAGTGCTGCCTTTTTCAGAATGTCATTACACAGGCACACTTCGTTTTGTTGTGCTTCACTTCATTGCACTTTGCAGATAATTCTTTCTAAATTGATGGTTTCTGCCTCATCAGAGGATGGTTAGCCTTTTTCAGGAATAATTTTAAAATTATGGTATGTACGTTTTTTTTTTAAAGTCATAATGGGGCTAAACCATTATGGGAAATTTGGTTTTCTGGGAAACCAAGAAAAATCTGCTTGACTCATTGCGCCATTCCCTTTAGGGCAGTGGTCTGAAACTGAACCCACAATATCTCTGAGGTATGCCTGGTGGTTGAAATCATACAGTATGTACGTAGCCTTTTCAGATCGGCTTCTTTCACTCAGTAGCATGCATTTAAAGTTCCTCCATGTCTTTTCCTGGCTTGCCGGTTCATTTCTTTTTTATGCTGAATAACATTTCATTGTCTGGATGGAGCACAGCTTTTTTATCCATTCGCCCACTGAATGGCATTCTGGTGGCTTCCAAGTTTTGGCAATTATGTACAAAGCTGCTAAATACCTGAATGCAGGTTTCTGTGTGGACAAAAGCTTTCAGTTTATCGGGGTAAATATCATGGAGCTGTATCATATAGTAAGAGTACCTTTAGTTTTATTTAAAAAACAAAACAAAACACCGAAATGTCCTTCAAAGTGGCTGCACCGTTTTGTATTCCCACCAGCAGGGACACTTCCTGTTGCCCCACATCCTCGCTGGCATTTAGTGTTGTCGAGGTCCTGGATTTTAGCCACCCTGAAAGGCATCCTCCTTGGAGGTGGTACCTCGCCGCTCTTTGACTATGCATGCGTTTCCCGGATGGCATACGATGTGGAGCAACTTCTTATCCTCCCAACCTTTTTAATGCTATGATTCGGAATGCCCGCTGTGGCACAGTGCGATTGGCGGCGTGTCTGCAGCACCAGGACACAGGTTTGATTATGGGTCCGGCATGGTGGGCTGAAGGATCCAGCGTTGCCACTGCTGTGGCATAGGTTACAACTGTGGCTTTGATCTGATTCATGGCCCGGGAACTCCGTATGTGGCCAAAGAAGGGAAAAAAAAGGTCATGATTTCCACAGAAAACATCTAAATTCTCTGGATTAAATACCAAGACTGCTCGTGGCTAGAGACAACAAACCTAGGACTCTGGCTACCCGACCCCTGTGCCCACCCCACCCCTCCCGGCCAGCTGAGACCCGAGGGCATCTGTATCTGAGCCATCCGCTGTAACGCGTTTGCAGAACACCAGCATGCCAAGGCACAACCACAGCAATGCCCCGAATTAGGAATTAGGAAATCTTTAACTACCAGCAACAGAAAGCCCAATTCAAACTGGTCCGAACAACAAGAAGTGCAGGGGTTGAGAGCCTCCAGGCACAGAATGTCAGGTCCCGCTCTGCGTCTTTGCTGTGCTTTATTCTGGGTACCGGCTTCCTCTTTAGGCCGGTGGAAAGGTGGCTGCCATGTTGCCAGGCATCATATCCACACGTGATAGGACCAGGGAAAGGAGAGCGGCGTCCTTCCTCACGTGTCTGTTTCTCTTAGCGAAGAAAACTTTCTCAGAAACCCTCCAAAAATTACTCCTCATATTCCCTCAGCCAGAACCTCGCCCAGGGCTTAACCAGATTCTTGGCAAGGGGAAAAGAGACAGCGTGATCAACTTAAATGAGCCAGGATTAACTCATGGAAATGGGGACAGAATTCATCTTCTCAGAGACACATAGGGAGGAGTAAACAACCAAACAAAATCAAGGCTCTTCCATCAAGGAAGAAAGTGGGCAGATTTTAGGCAGGCACCATCGGTTTACATCACATTAGAAATAGGCTGCATGGGGAGTTCCTGTTGTGGCTCAGGACTAGTATCCATGAGGATGCGGGTTCGAGCCCTGGCCCCGCCCAGTGGGTTAAGGATCCGGCGTTGCCGTGAGCTGTGGTGTAGGTCACATACTTGGCTCGGATCCTGCATTGCTGTGGCTGTGGCGTAGGCCGGCGGCTACAGCTCCGACCTGACCCCTAGTCCGGGAACCTCCATATGCCATAGGTGTGGCCCTAAAAGAGAAAATAAATAAACAAACAAACAAACAAATAGGCTGTAGAGCACAGTATTTAGGAGCATGCGCCCCTCATTCAGGCACTGGGCTCAGATCTACTGTCACCGGTTCTGTGGGCTTCAGTTTTCTTCTTTCGGAAAAAGGAATACTCAGAGTTCTTAACTCGGAGGGTTGCTGGAAAAATTAAATCTACAGAGCTAAGAATAGACTCTGGCATATAACAGGGCCTAATAAACAGTGGTCATCTCCACGGCCTCGGTCATGGGCTAAAACAGCTAACAGGCAGGGAGCGGCTCTGCGGGGAGAAGGGCTCTCTGAGTAGCAATGAGAACGGGGTCATGCTCAGTTAGGCATTCAGTAAGGTCACTGGGTTTTTTGCATATGAGTAACTTCATTAAAGGACCATTTCTTCTTATTGCTAGCAAAAAGATGTTATCAACTAAAAGTAATCACAACTGGAAATACTTCAAAAACCTATTTCTCCCTGGGAAATATATTAAGAGAAATATAATAATAAGTATTTATAATAAATATTTATTGCACCTTTACCATGTGCTCGAGACTGCTATAAATGCCTTACACGCTTTAGCTCATACAATCCTAAAACTAATCTTTGGAGTCAGGTTTAAGGAAAACATTCTTAAAGCTAAACTTACGCAAAATTTGTTTTTAGATATATAAATGTCAAGTGAAAATTCCAGCAGACTAATTTCCAGTTCTAAGATATTTTATCTCCCCTTCCTATCACCCTCACCCTTATTTTAAAATTGCTGAAATCCGGATGCATCCTAAATTCAGTGTTTATGCTTACTATAATAATGTGTGTGTGTGTGTGTGTGTGTGTGTCCTATTGTTATTCACTTGATGACACCTTCAAAAAAGGGAGAAAGCTCAGCAGTTCCAGCCAGCAAGAGCGAGGCTCCACGTTTTACTAATTAACCCTCATTAACTGAATACGTGCTGCTCAGATGCTCTCTTCCACAAAGGCCTGAATATGGGAAATGAATGACTGCCAAATACTTCTCACTTTACATTGTAGAAATTCCATAATGCAAATAGGGTCTGAATGCTAAAGACGAAGTCATATGTCCCCAGTCCTGCAGGCGGTTCATAGTCAAGATCTGCCACTTTACCTCTGTCCGGGGACCAAGGAAAGCACTAGAAATTCAAGGACACCAGTTAAATTCTGGATCTATCCCTAATTTGCTGGGGGCCACGGGCGGTTACAGAAATACCCTGAGCTCTTGTTCTTCATCTGTTAGAGGATATCAACTGTCCCTACAGAATGTCAAAGGATATCGAGAGTAACTAATGAGGTTGTTTTGGTTCCAACATAACTCACATTTTCTCCCACTCATATCTGTTTCCTCTTTCACCACACACGACGGCATCCATCTCCCACCCCGTGAATGATTCAACCTGTTAAGGAAACCAGCTACTCTCCCGCAGCTAGTCACATAGTTCTGCTTCATGATCCCTTGAATGAATTTCATTTTCTTCAGTCTTTGAGAAGAATCTACTCAATTTCAAAATGATAGGTGTTAACGAGAAATAGCGTGAAGCACCAAAGAGAGCTGTCACCGGGCCCCTGGCAATAGCTTCTGACTGTGGCTTCTTTGGGAAACGGGCGCAATCAACACGGCATGCTCTAATTCTTCCACTACCAACGCTACCATCCCACCTGCACCCACTTCCACAGGTGCCTCCCCGTTCTTGGACAGTGGGGCAACCTTCTGTGTGCCCGTCAAAGACTCACTCCGCTCTTACTCTAGGCCCCCACTCCTCTCACCACAGCCATGCACATGGTTCCTGCCATCACCACTTGTCCTCTCATTCTCTCCTTTCTCATCAGTTTCTCCCTCTGTATTCAGATCATTCTCATCAGCATACAGATATGCTCTGATATAGCCTGTCCTTAAAACGGGCCCACCGGACTTAACATCCGTACCCAGCAACTTCCCCACTCCTCTGCCCTCCTTCACGGCAGGACTCCTTCAGAGCTTCCTCCACTAGATAGCTGCACAGCTCATCTTTTGGCACCCCTCCCCTTCTCCCATCAACTCACTCGAGTTAAGTTTTTTTTTCCCCACCATGCTATCACCGTGGTTCTTTTTAAGGTCACCAAGACCAACACTGGACTAAACCCTATGGTCCATTCTCAGGCCGTATACGTTTCGCTTCCAATGGCTGTCACACTTGGCCACCACACCTCAGTTCTCACACCTCTTCTCTTTCTCCCACCTTCCCTGATGTGCTTCTTGGTCCTGTGACTCTGAATACCACTTGTGTCCTAGGGAACGCCTCCAGATTTACATCTCCAACCATGAGTTTCCCTCTGAATTCCAGCTACATCTCCACTCGAGCATTTCAAATTCGACAAAGTCAAAACTACTCTTGATTGTCTCCAACAACCTTGTTTTTTCCCTTCTGTTTCCATCTCAATAAAAGGCACCAGCGTTTTGTTCCAGGCCTTAAAGCTTGAAGTTGTCCTTGTTCTTTCTTTTACATCTTACATAGAATCCACTCTAAAATCTCATCAACTCGATCTTCAAAATATCCCAGATTTGAACACTTCTTACCTCATTCACTGTTACCACCCTGTCTAAGCTACTGTTATCTCTTCACATAGATTTCTCCATTAGGTTTCTAATTTGGATACCTGCTTATGCTCTTACCTGCCCCATCCCCCAACCTCAAATATCAGCCATTCATCCAGAATCACATTTTTTTTTTAAAAGAGATTCCCAGGCTAGGGGTCGAATCAGAGCTGTAGCCACCAGCCTACATCACAGTCACAGCAACGCCAGGTCCAAGCCGTATCTGTGACTTACACCACAGCTCACAGTAACGCCAGATCCTTAACCCACTGAGCGAGGCCAGGGATCGAACCTGCATCCTGATGGATGCTAGTCAGATAGTTTCCACTGAGCCACGACGGGAACTCCCAGAATTACATTTTCAAAGTATAAATCAAATCATGTTACTTAACCACCCAAAACCTTCAGGTGGTTCCCCCTCCATCGCTCAGAATAAAAGACCTGGAAGACCTTACAAGTTTGGGTCCTCAGCAGCTTCTCCAACTGCACTTCCTATCACTCTCACCCTTGTTTATCCCACACCAGAAGCCTGGCCTTCTTTCAACTTGCTAAGTGTATTCCTACCTCAGGGGCTCTGCCTCGCTGGCCTTCGTTCAGGTCTGTGCTCAGACATCACATTATCAGAAGCTTCCACCTGAAGGCACCATAAAAAACAGCAAGCTTCCTTACCCCAGTCCCATCACCCTACATGGCACTTTCATCACCTGACTGCATATTACATGTTCGTTCCTGTGTTTCTTAAGTCTCCCCAGCAGAACTTAAGCTCCATGATGGAATGGACTTTCCTGAGTAGCTGGAAACGTCTACGGCCGTGCCCCCCTAAACACATACCTGATCTCATCTGGGCACCTGGAATAGTACTTGGCACACAGCAAGTGTTCCAAAAATATTTGCTCCTTGACAGATCAAATGAATGATTCAATTCTTAGGCTTCCTCCCTTTTCCTGAAATGGACACTTTTTGATAGACTGGCTCGGGTAAATTATATCCTGGCCTAATAAGCTTACACCATCCCACCTGAATGCCACGCCCATAGGCAGCCCATACCTGGCCTGTGCTGGCCTCACAGGCAGCCCTCGGAGCAGGCCCGTCTGCCCCCTGAGATCCTGAGTTCTTGCCGGACTCAGACTTTGGATCTATCTTCCAGCCCCAACGCTAGGGGTTTCTGGCACAAGGTGGCTGTTGACGGTGTGTTTTGGGATGGAAATAACACGCCAGGTGTGAATGGGCAACTCCATGGAGAAAAACAAATAGTCCAGATACAGTTACACAGAAGTAATAGCTGTACCTAGGTTTATCCAAGAATTATTTTTCCATAGCATAAAGCCCGGCAATCAGAGAGCAATAATTGAAAAAATAACACTGAGACATATATAAAAAGACAGGAAGGTATGTTGGAGGGAAACAAAAAGCCAAGCACAAATAGCATAGTTCAGGTTGTAAGTGAAAAAAAAAAACAAAACGATGACAGTACAATTACTCTTTTCTGAAGAGCAGTAGGGTGTTAAGGAGCCATAATCATTACAGTAATACTAGACAACACAAAAAGAGAGTCCTGGTCAAACTGAATGAGTTTCGGCTGTAACTTCCATACAGAAACTTGGTTTCAAAGGCTCATGGGCGTTCTATGCCTGGGACCCAAGCTACGCAGTAGGCTGAAGGAGCCAGAAGGATGATAATAACAAACTAGCCATTCATTCACTGGCTGAGCCTTCTCGAGGTGCCAGACCACGCCAAGCACCGGCAACATACATACGGCTAAGGCGCAGTAGGTGGTGAGCCCCCGGAGGACTGCGGCTAAGAGGCGGAGATACGGACACAGACCATCGCAATAGAGAACAAAAGCGGAATAATAAAAGCACAAGGAACGTGCCACAGGAAATAAGAGAGCCGGAAAGAACTCACTCTGGGGCATCAAAGATGGGTCACCAAGGGTGAGAGTCCTGAAATGGGTTTTCTAAGACGAGGAGGAGCTTTCCAGGCAGCAAGGGAGCAGAGTCGGGGAAGCAAGGGGGGCAGGTTCGGCGAAGGAACAAGATGTGGAGAGGTGCTGGGGCAGAAAAATCTCGGAAGAGCTCCTTGTTTCCTGGAGCGCCGTGCCGACTCACAGGCAGAGGCGGGCAGGAAAGGGCCTTCTGTGGGATACTGAGGCGGTGGGCGGCGGCTGTGGTTGCTTCTCGGGCAGGCTGGGTAACCGGGTCTGCCTTTTAGAGGGACGATTCTGACAGCAGTGCAGAGAGCGGATCTGAGGGGGGCAGGGCCAGAGGCGTGAGCGCCCGGGAGGCGGCTTCCTCCGAGGCCCAAGTGAGATGACAGCGGCTCTGATCAGGAAGCACCTGCAGGCCGGAAAGGACAGGGCCTCTCTCCAAGGTGCCTGGGAGGAAAAACAGGCAGCCCTTGGCGGCTGATAGATGCAGCGAACGTGAGGTCAGCGAGAGTTCAGGCTGACTTGAAGGCTGGGGTATTTGTCTTTTCTTTTTTTTTCAGGGCCGCCCCCGAGGCATCGGACATTCCCAGGCTAGGAGGTTCAATCAGAGCTGCAGCTACTGGCCCACACCACAGCCACAGCAATGCAGGGTCCGAGATGCATCTGCAACCTACACTGCAGCTCAGGGCAACGCCAGAACCTCAATCCACTGAGTGAGGCCAGGGATCGAACACGCATCCTGATGGATACTAGCTGGGTTGGTTACCACTGAGCCACGACAGGACCTCCCTGAGGGTTTGTGTCTTAAGTCACTGAATGTACACCCCACGAACCAAGACAGAAGAGGGGGAGGAGGAAGGTGACAGCTGTTAAAGAGATGGCTGTGTCTGCACTGCTCACCTTGGCCCGGGTGCAGCAGGGGCCTCTGTTACACTCAGTTGTTCTCTGGAGCTTCCAGAACTGGCCTGAGGAGAAAACTACAGCGACTGACCTCGCCTCTGGCCTCTGTGAAAGATGTGCTGTCACAGGGTTGGGGACATTGCTTCTCTGGCATTGTGTCCCCACACTTGCTGGACCACACAAAGGTCACATTAAATAAAGCAGAGGTGATACAGTCAACATCATCTGCTGACAAAAACTGAAAAACCACAGTCTTCAAACAGTGCAATATGTTTACTGGCACATGAATACGTTTTGGGAGGGTAAGCATGGAATTTCTGAAGACTTCAACATTCTCTTCTATGTTTATTTTATTTTATTTTTTGTCTTTTTAGGGCCCCACCCATGGCATATGGAGGTTCCCAGGCTAGGGGTTGAATTGGAGCTGTAGCTGCCAGCCTATGGCACAGCCATGGCAACGCCAGCTCTGATCCACATCTGCGACCTACACCACATCTCACAGCAACGCCAGATCCTTAACCCACTGAGAGAGGCCAGGGATCGAACCAGCATCCTCATGGATACCAGTCAGGTTTCATTACTACTGAGCCAAGATGGGAACTCCTTCTTAGTGAGTATTATTATTTCTATGTAAGAGGAAGAAATTTTTGAATTGTATTCAGTTTGGATAAATAAAAATGGATTAATAAATTTTAATTTTCTGGAGTTCCCGTCATGGCTCAGTGGAAATGAATCTGACTAGCAGCCATGAGGATTCAGGTTTAATCCCTGGCCTCATTCAGTGGGTTAAGTACTTGGCGTTGCCATGACCTGTGGTATAAGTCGCAGATGCGGCTTGGATCTGGCTTTGCTGTGGCTGTGGAGTAGGCCAGCAGATTTAGCTCAGATTCGACCTCTAGCCGGGGCACCTCCACATGCAGTGGGTACAGCCCTAAAGGGACAAAAAAAAGAAAAATGAATTTTCTGAACTACCACCACCATAATGAATTTCAATAAGCTCTTAGTAGTATCATTATAATGCAGACTGCAAGAAAAAATGAAGAGTTACATAAAGTCCTTTGAGGAAAATCCTTGGTTCATGCAGGGTCCTCACGTGTTAATCAAAAGAATACAGGTCCAGGAGAGTTCCGGTTTCAAGTAAAATGGAATAAGCCCACTTCACCCTCTCCCTCCCAATGAATGTAAATCTGAAACACTGACAGAAAGCATAAAACAGCTATTACATTTGGAATGGATGAGCAGTGGGGCTGTGTGCGACTGGGTCGCTTTGCTGTGCAACAGAAATTGAAGAAACATTGCAAATTAACTATAATAAAAACAAACAATCAAGCAAAAAAAAATCCTATTTGGAAAAAAAACCTCTTGGGAGATTCTGAAAGATACATTATAGCAGAAGATTTGTACGTGAAAACCAAAATTCAAAATATCAAACCAGTAGTGAAATCCGTGCTCTTCCTGCCGTACTGCACTCAAAGCAACCTGAAAACCAGTGTAAATCACCGAGGCAAGGACAGAGAGGACAAACCCTCTTATTCGAAGGGTGGAAAGGATGGAGAGAAAGAACAACCCAAAGCTCAGAGAGCGGCGGAGGCAGAGGGAGACGTGGCAAGGAACCCCCACTGCCCCCTCTGTTTGCTCACAATCCAGCCCCAGGCAATTCTGAGTGGCTGTGGCGACAGAAACAGAGACTTCGGTGTGGAAAGCACTTCACACTGAGGTTGGGAACATTCCTTTACTTTTGGGGAAGCTGTGATCCCAGGAGGCGTTGCACCCATAGCTTTTTTGTTTGCTTGTTTTCTATGTCAGTATTCTTGCAGCTTCGCCCTGGACAAGCGCAGAGCTGCACGCAGTTTTGTGGCAGAGGTGGGGTTAAACTAAAGTCCCAGCTTGGAGTTCCTGTTTTGACTCAGTGGGTTAAGAACCTGCGGGTTGGATTCCTGGCCATGCTCGGTGGGTTAAGGATTCGGTCTTGCCGTGAGCTGTCGTGCAGGTTGCAGACGAGGCTCGGATCCCCATTTGACGTGGCTGTGGTGTAGGCCAGTAGCTGTATCTCTGATTCAACCCCTAGTCTGGGAACTTCCATTTGCCATGGTGCAGCCCCAAAAAGGAAAAAAAAAAAGTCCCAGTTTTCTGGATGGAGCACCAAAAAAAGGAGGCCCAGGTAACCAGAAACTACCAGGGAGAACGCAGAGAGGAAGGGGCTCAGGACCCCATAACACTGTTTATAGACTCCTGAGCTTACTCACAAGCTGTGCACGTGGTGATCTGATCATAAGCAACATATCAAAGACTTTGAGAACTACACTGAGGGAAAAGTCATCTCCCACTGTCCACTGGGCTGTACACGAGGAACAGATCCAAACAGCATTTCAAAGACTTTACAACAGAGCAGACTTTAAAACCAGAACCTGCAGAAAGCTGGTCAGAACTTCTAGCCTAAACCCAATTGCATCAATTACCTGCTCTAAATAAAGAAACCAGGAGCTCCTGTGGTGACTCAGTGGTAATGAACCTGACTAGTATCCACAAGGATGCACGTTCGATCCCTGGCCTTGCTCAGTGGGTTAAGGATCTGGTATTGCTGTGAGCTGTGGTGTCAGTTGCAAATGAGGTTTTGATGTGGTGTTGCTGTGGCTGTGGTGTAGCCCGGTAGCTCCAATTTGACCCCTAGGCTGGGAACTTCCATATGCTGTGGGTGTGGCCCCAAAAAGACCAAAAGACAAAAAAAAAAGAATAAAAGAAAGAAATCAGCATTATTCATAGATTAAAACAAGATACAAATCTCATAATATTCAAAATGTTTAAGATGTAATCCAAAATTATTTTGCCTTTGAAAAAACAGAAAATCTCAATCACATTGGAAAAGATAGTCAACGGATGACAATGTGGAAATGACAGAGATGCTAAAATCACCCAGGAAAAACTTTAAAATTATAAAAATGCCCAAAGAAGTAAGGCCAAATACTCTTAGAATGAATTAAAAATGCCCAAAGAAGTAAGGCCAAATAATCTTAGAATGAATTAAAAAAAAAATAGAAAGTCTCAACAAAGAAACAGAAGTCATATGTAGCATTATTTACAATACTCAAAGTATGGAAACAAGTATCCATCAGTGGATGAATGAATAAAGAAAATGTGACACTCACATTCACACACATCACAATGGAATATTATTGAGCCATAAAAAGAAAGAAATTCTGTCATTTGTGACAACATGGATAGACCTTGAGGTCATTAAGTCAGACGGGAAAAGACAAAAAGACAAACAACTTAGTTATATATAGAATCTCAAAAACAAAAACAAAAAAAACCTCTCCCAAACCTCACAGACAAAGAGAATAGATTGCAAGTTGCTAGAGCTAGGGGGTGAAGAGAGTCAAAAGGGACAAAGTTCTAGTTATGAAATAAATAAATCCTAGGGTGCAATGTTCAGCATGGTAACTATAGTTAATAATACTGTATTATATATTTGAAAGTCGCTAAGAGAGAGCTGAAGAGTTCTCATCACAAGAGAAGAATTGTAACCATGTGTGGTGATAGATATTAACTAGATTTATTGTGGTGATGATTTCACAATATATACAATATCTAATCATTATGTTGTACCTGAAACTAATACAATGTTACATGCCAATTATATCACAATTAAAAAAAATAGACGGTATAAAGCAAAACCAAATGAAAAATGTAAAACTGAAAAATATGATAACTGATATTATAAAAAGCCACTTCACTGAATAGTCTCCAAAGCAAATCAGAATTCACAGAGGAACAAGTCAGTAAGCTTGAATACGCAGTGACAGAATTCAAGCTGAATAATAGAAAAAAAAAATGTTGTAATGTGCAAAGCCCTGGGGACCTATAGCCACTAAAAGGGCTAATATTTGTTTCATTAAGTCCCCGAGAGGACTATTAGTCAGCCATAAAGAGAATGAAATATGGCCATTTGCAGCAACATGGATGGACCTAGAGAATATCATGCTTAGTGAAATAAGTCAGATAGAGAAAGATAAATACCGTATGATATCACTTATATGTGGAATCTAAAACATAATACAAATGAATCTATATGTAAAACAAACAGATTCATAGACATAGAAAACAAACATGATTATCACGGTTGGGGGAGACAAATTAGCAGTATCGAATTAAAAGATATAAACTACTACACATAAAATAGATAAGCAACAAGGATTTCTGTGTAGCACAGGGAATTAGTCAATACCTCTTTTTTTTTTGTCCGTTTTTAGTGCCGCACCCGCTTATTGAGGTTCCCAGGCTAGGGGTCCAATCAGAGCTGTAGCCGCTAGCCTACACCACAGCCATAACAACGCAGGATCCTTAACCCACTGAGCGAGGCCAGGGATTGAACCCACAGCCTCATGGTTCCTAGTCAGATTCGCTTCCGCTGAGCCACGCGATGGGATCTCCCTATAGTCAATATCTCGTGATAACCTATAATGGAATATCATCTGAAAAAAACTGAATCGCTATACTGTACCTGAAACCAATATAACACCATACATCAACTATACTTCAAAAAAAAAAAAAATCCCAGAGAGAAGAGAAAAACCGCAGTGCAGAAAAAAATATTTGAAGATACAATGTCTAACAGCTCCACAAATTTGAATAAAGACATACACCAACATATTCAAAAAAATGAGCAAAGCTTGAACAAAATATAAATCATAATCAAACTGCTGAAAAGTGAGATTAAGAAAAACTATTGAAAGCAGCCAGAGAAATCACTTAAAAGGGGCCTATGATTTGAATGACTGTGTAATTCTCATCAGAAACTATGGAGGCCAGAACAAACCACAATTTATTTATTTATTTATTTTTGCTTTGTAGGGCCGCACCTGCAGCATATGGAAGTTCCCAGGCTAGGGGCTGAATCCGAGCTGCAGCTGCCAGCCTACACCATGGCCACAGCAATGCCAGACCCAAGCTGAGTCTGTGACCTACACCACAACTCACGGCAACACTGGATCCTTAACCCACTGAGAGAGACCAGGAATTGAACCCACATCCTCATGGATACCAGCCAGATTTGTTTCCACTGAGCCACAACAGATACTCCAAAGCCAAAGTTTTTAAAGTATCAGAATAAAAGAAATATTTCCCCAGAATTCTATGTCAAAATATTCCTCAAGAATGAAAGTGAGCAACATGGATTGACCTAGAAATTACCATGCTAAGGAAATTGGTCAGACAATGAGACACCAACATCAAATGCTATCACTTACATGTGGAATCTAAAAAAAGGACACAGTGAACTTCCTTGCAGAACAGATACTGACTCACAGACTTTGAAAAACTTATGGTTTCCAAATGAGACAAGCTAAGGGGGTGGGAGGATGCACTGAGGGTTTGGGATGGAAATGCTATAAAATTTGGTTGTGATGATTTTGTACACCTATAAATGTAATAAAAGTCATCAATAAAAAAAGAATTAAAGTGAAACAACATTCTCAAATGATGTAAATTAAGATAATTTCTTGTGGAGTTCCCACTGCAGAGAGCAGTGGAAACAAATCTGACTAGTATCCATGAGGATGTGGGTTCGATCCTTGGCCTCGCTCAGTGGGTTGGGGATTTGGCATTGCTGTGAACTGTGGTGGAAGTTGCAGATGTAACTCGGATTCTGTGTGGCTCTGGCTGTGGCTGGCAGCTGTTAGCTCCAACTCCACGCCTAACCTGGGAACTCCAAATGCTGTGGGTGCGGCCCTGAAAAGCAAAAAAAAAAAAAAAAAAAAAAGGATAATTTCTTGTCAGCACATCTGTTCCAAAACAATTGCTAAAGGAAATTCTTCAAACCCAAGGAAAATGAAACCAGATGAAAACTTGGAGCATCAGGAATGAAAGAAGGACAAGAGAAAGAGTAAATATGTATAAATACAATAGACTTATCTTCTCTCACTGAATTCTTTAATACATGCTCAACAACTGAAAGTAAATATAACATTGATGAGATTAAAAACGTTTTAAAAAAGAACTGATATCACAAAAGATGTCATCTTTGACAACAGCAGAATTAACTGGAAATCAATAATGGACAAATAGAAAAATTTGCAAACAATTGGAAATCAAATAGCACACTTCTAAACAACCCAGTGGTCAAAAACAAAGTCCCAAAGGAAATAAAATATTGAAGTGAGCAAAAAGGAAAAGATAATGTATCAAGATATGTGGACTACAGCTAAAACAGTGCTTAAGGGAAATTCATGCTACGAAATGCTTATATAAAAAAGAAAGGTATCAAATCAATAAGCTAAGTCAGAGACTGTTTTGCCTATGTTCTCTTCTAGGAGTTTGATAGTGTCTTGTCTTACATTTAAGTCTAAGCCATTTTGAGTTTATTTTTGTACACGGTGTGAGGGTGTGTTCCAGTTTTGTTGATTTACATGGGCTGTCCAGTTTTCCCAGTGACACTTGCTGAAAAGACCGATTTTTTCCCATTTTATATTCTTGCCTCCTTTGTCAAAGATTAACTGACCATAGGTGTCTGGGTTTATTTCTGAGTGCTCCATTCTGTTCCACTGGTCTGTATGTCTGCTTTGGTACCAGTACCACACACTGTCTTGATTACTCTGGCCCTGTAATATTGCCTGCAGTTTGTGAGAGTTATACCTCCTGCTTGGTTTTCGTTCCTCAGGATTGCTTTGGCAATTCTGGGTCCTCCGTGGTTCCATATAAATTTTTGGATTGTTTGTTCTAGTTCTGTGAAAAATGTCATGGGTAATTTGATAGGGATTGCATTGAATCTGTAGGTTGCTTTGGGTAGTATGGCCATATTTACAATATTAATTTTCCCAACCCAGGAGCATGGAATATCTTTCCGTTTCTTTGAATCCTCTTTCATTTCATTGATTAATGTTTTATAGTTCTCAGCATATGTCTTTCACCTCCTTGGTCAGGTTTATTCCCAGGTATTTGATTTTTGGGGGTGCAATTTTAAAAGGTATTGTATTTTTGTATTCCTTTTCTAGTATTTCATTGTTAATATACAGAAATGCAACTGATTTCTGAAGCTGCACCCGTGGCATATGGAGGTTCCCAGGCTAGGGGTCTAACAGGAGCTGTAGCTGCCGGCCTTCGCCACAGCCACAGCAACGCGGGATCCGAGCCGCGTCTGCAACCTACACCACAGCTCACGGCAACGCCGGATCCTTAACCCACTGAGCGAGGCCAGGGATCGAACCCGCAACCTCGTGGTTCTTAGTCGGATTCGTTAACCACTGAGCCACGAAGGCAACTCCTGAATGTTAATCTTATATCCTGCTACTTTGCTGAATCTGTTGATCAGTTCGAGCAGTTTTTGGGTTGAGTTCTTGGGGTATTGTATATATAGTATCATGTCGTCTGCATACAGTGACCATTGTACCTCTTCTCTTCTAATTTGGATACCTTTCATTTCTTTTATTTGTCTGATTGCTGTAGATAGGACGTCTAATACTATGCTGAATAAAAGTCATGAGAGTGGGCATCCTTATCTTGTTCCAGATTTTAGCGGGAATGCTTTCAGCTTTTCTCCACTGAGTATTATATTTACTGTGGGCTTTTATTGTATTAAGATATGTTCCCTCTTTATGCACTTTGGTAAGAGTTTTGATCATGAATGGATGTTGGACTTTGTCAAATACTTTTTCTGCATTTATTAAAATGATCATGTGGTTTTTGACTTTTCTTTTGTTAATGTGGTGTATGATGTTGATTGATTTGTGTATGCTGAACTCCACCAAACATTTAAATAAACAACATTAATTCTATTTTTCCTTTTTTGCTTTTTAGGGCAGCACCATGGCATATGGAAGTTCCCAATCTGGGGTGAAATTGGGGCTATACCTGCCAGCTTTTACCACAGCCACAGCAACACCAGATCCGAGCTGCATCTGCAACCTACACCACAGCTCATGCAACGCTGGATCCTTAACCCACTGAGTGAGGCCAGGGATTGAACACACATCCTCATGGATACTAGTCAGATTTGTTACCACTGACCCACAATTGGAGCGCCTAAACAACATTAATTCTATACAATCTCTTCCAGAAAACAGAAGAGGAGGTAATACTTTCCAACTCCAATTATAAAGCTAAAATAACCCTGATTTCAAAACCATTCAAAGACAGTATAAAAAAGGAAATCTGTGGCCAATATTCCTTATGAATATAGATGCAAAAATCCTCAACCAAATATCAGCAAATTGCAGCCAGCAATGTATAAAAAAGAATAACAGACCACAACCAATCATGAATTATCCTGGAAATGTAAAGCTGCGCCAATATTTGAAAATTAATCAATTTAATCCATCATATTGACAATCTAAAGAAGAAAACCTGCATAATCACACCAGTTAATACAGAAAAAAACAGCTGAAAAATTTCAACATCCATTCATGTTAAAATTTCTCAGCAAACTAGGAAGAGAAGACAGTGTACTCAACCTGGAAAAGATATGTACAAGAAGCTACAGCTGATATCATATTTAATGCTGAAAGACTGAATGATTTTCCTTACGATTTGGAAAAAGGGAAAGATTCATATTCTCACCACTCTTATTCAACATCATACTGGAAGTCCTAGCAGTGCAATAAGGCAAGAAAAAGAAAGAAAAATCATACAAATTAGAAAAAACGAAATAAAACTATCCCATTTGTTGACTCCTAGAACTAAGACATGAGAAAAGATCACAACATGGAAGGTCAATCCACAAAAATGAATCATATGTTCATACACTAGCTATGAAAATTGGAAACCGAAATTTGAAAAGAATACCATTTATAATAACTTCAAAAAAGTGACACACTTAGGTCTTGATCCAATAAGACATGTGCGTCAGGTCTTTATACTGTAAACTACAAAACACTGCTGAAAGAAATCAAAGACAAGCAAATAGGGAGACATACAAAGTTCATGGATTGGAATACTCAAAGTAAGGGCTCACAATAAAGGTCAACTTGTTCCAAATGTATCTCAAGATTTTATAAAAATCGAATCCAACTCCCAGCATAATTTTTTTTTTGTGGATATAATAACTCTAAAATTTATATGTAAAAGCAAAAGAACTAGACTAGCCAAAATAATTTTTTAAAAAAAGATGAAAGCTGGAGGAATTATACTACCTTGTTTTAAGAATTATTATAAATTCTTCAAGACAGCTGTGCTATTGGAGAAGAGAGAAACACATAGATCAATGCAAAAGATTAGAAAGTCCAGAAATACTTTCCTATAAACACACAAAAATGGTATAAGGGCAATTCAATGAAGAGTAATATTTCAACAAATGTTGTTAAACAATCGTTGGACATACAAACACAAGAAAATGAACCTTGACCTAAACCTCACACCTTATTAACAAATAATCTGAAATGAATCAGAGATCAAAATATAAAGCATAAAGTTATAATATTAAAAAAAATAGACAATCTCCATGGCCTGGAATTAGGCAAAGGATTCCCAGACATGATACCAAAACCAAAATATGTAAAAGAAAATGTTGATAAATTGGACTCCATCAATATTAAAATCATTTGTTCTGTGAAAGATACTATTAAGAGAATGAAAAGACAAACTACAGACTGGGAGAAAATATTTGCAAATCTCATATCTGACAAATGACTGGTATCCAAAATAAATAACAAACTTGCAAAGCTCAACGGTAAGAAAACAAACAGCCCAATTAATAATAGACAAAATATCTGAATAGATACTACACCAAAAGAAAATAAGCATACGAAGAAAAGTTCAACATGGAGTTCCCGTGGTAGCTCAGCAGAAATGAACCTGACTAGCCTCCATGAGGATCCTGGCCTCACTCAGTGGGTTAAGGATCCGGCATTGCTGTGAACTGCGTTGTAGGTCGCAGACGCGGCTCAGGTCCCGTGTTGCTGTGGCTGGGGTGTAGGCTGGTGGCTACAGCTCCGATCAGACCCCTAGCCTGGGAACCTCCATATGCCAAAGGTGCGGCCCTAAAAAGCCAAAAACGAACAAACAACAAAAAAACACAACAGTTCAGCATCATGAACTATAGAGAAATTCAATAAGAAACCACCACAGGCTAATGGAATGATTAAAATTTTAAAAACTGAAAATACCAAGTGTTTCCCAGGGTGAAGAGCGAGGAGAGTTTTTTTTTTTTTTTTCCGATCTTTTTCTTTGTCTTTTTTTTTGGACTGCATCCGTGGCATATGGAAGTTCCCAGGCTGGCGGTCCAATCGGAGCTGCAGCTGCCGGCCTCCACCACGAGCCACAGCAACATGGGATCCGAGCCGCATCTGCGACCTAACACCACAGCTCACGGCACCCCTGGATCCTTAACCCACTGAGCGAGGCCAGGGACCGAACCCAAGTCCTGGTGGATACCAGTCGGGTTTCTTACCACTGAGCCGCAACAGGAACTCCCAAAGAGAATCCTGTTCATAGGTGATCAGAATGTAATATTAGAAAGCCACTTTGCAGAATAGTTAGAAAGTTTTTTTTTTTTTTTTTAAATAAAACTAAACATACTTACCATCTGACCCAGGAATCCTCTCTTAGATATTTACCGTGGAGAAATGAAAACACGTTTACACAAAAACCTGTTGTGAATGTTTACAGAAGTTCTGGGCATGTCTTAAATTATGTGGCAGTTAGATTTTCCTTGTAAAAGGTACGTGGGCCTATGTGCATCTTTGCTAATGCACCACACGTGTGCGCACACACACAGTAACAGGAAAAAAGTTAACCAAATGCACACAATCTCAAGGGTCTTTCTCCTGAACATAAACAGCTCTATACCCCTACCCTGCAACACTGTATCTCTGATCTCAGGACTTCCTGCTATGGGACTGACTGATTTTCTGAGGGAAAAGAGATAGACAAAGAATGGTGGAAGAATGGAGAAAAACCCACCGAAACATCAATGAGTCGATCAAAGGAGTCTTTGAACTCACTGCCTGGAAGAGACGCTGGGAATAGCCATAAATAAAGAATTGCCTTGGCCCTCTACTCTCTCCACTCACCTACTCTTTGGAATTTTACATAGTATTGCAGCTGAAGCAAAAAAGAAAATAAGTTCAAGCAGTGACATATAAACTCTGCGTTAAAAGTCTTTGCTCTTATCTGGTTTAAAGAGAAAGAAATAAAGCAAAAATTTAAACAGGAATCTCGATGCATTTCTTAGAGAGGCCTTGTCCCTTATGTCACCGGGAAAGGTAGGAAACCAAGTTAGAGATCATTGCATGCTTTAAAAGAGAAAAAGGAGGCTTATTTGAAGATGGAAAATTTTCCATACCCTCTTCCATCTATCACAAGACACCCCCACCCCCACCCAGTGCCCTAGTTGTTTCTGGAAACTTACAGGCTGGAGGGAACACTGGTCAAGGTTAGGGAGGAACAGACCAAGGGTGATCAGAGAACAAGCACTGGTCAAGTCAAAGCAAAACCCTGACTAGAACGATCCTTGGTAAAGAGTTAAAATATGTATTTTTGGGGGAAAAAATCACTCCTGAATGTCCTGCAGTGGCACTACCGTAGCTGGACACCTGTCCTTCTAATCTGTTCTGCTCACTTATTTACATACGCTAAAACACACTAGTTTGAAGGGTGTATTTTTATGTTTTGACAATTCCATATATCCAAGTAACCACATAAATATTCAAAATGTAGAATATTTTCCGTCTTGCTACTTGTGCTCCATCCCAGCTACTCTGTCACTAAAGATTTATCTTTTTCTAGAGTTCCGTATGAGTGAAATTATACCATATGTACTCTTCTACATGTGGCTTCTTTTAACGTAATGCTTTTGAGATTCAATTATGTTGCTAGGTGTAGCATTTCTTTTTACAAGCGTTATCTCATTTAAGTGCACTTCGCTTTACTGTGTATTATAGGTATTGCAGTTTTTTTTTAAATTGAAGGTTTGTGGCAACCCTGCCTTGTCAGATAATGGTTAGCCCTTTTTTTTTTTTTAGCAATAAAGCATTGTTAAATTGAGTTTTGTACATTGTTTTTAGATATAACACTATTATTACATGCTTAATAGAGGACAGTACAGTTTAAACATAACTTTTATATGTACTGGTTATAAATCAGGAAACTCATGTGACTTGCTTTATTGTGATATTTGTTTTTTTTTTTTTTTTTTGCAGTGGTCTGAACTGAAGCCATAGTATCTCCAAGGTCACCTGTAAGTTGAGTAGGATTCCATTATATGGACATACCACCATTTGTTTATTCACCTAATGATGGACATTTATTTCCAGCTTAAGTGGCAATGGACATTGGTGTGTTTAAGTCTTTATATGGTCTTTATGTGGACATACCCACAACTTTAGTTTTAATTTCTCTTGGTGAACTCTCTGGAAGTGGAATTGTTAGAGTTCCTGTCATGGCGCAGTGGAAACGAATCCGAATGGGAACCATGAGGTTGAGGGTTCGATCCCTGGCCTTGCTCAGTAGGGTTACGGATCCAGTGTTCCCACGTGCTGTAGTGTCACAGATGCAGCTTGGATCTGGCATGGCTATAGCTCCGATTAGACCCCTAGCCTGGGAACCTCCATATGCCTCACATGTGGACCTAAAAAGATAAAAAAAAAAAAGTGGAATTGTTAAGTCGTTTGGTTAAGTGTATGTTTAACTTACAAACTGTAAAACTGTTGTCCACAGTGGTGACGGCATTCTGCATTCCCACCAGAAACGTGCGAGTGGTTCTCTTGCCCCTCACCCTCATTGGCGCGGGCTGCTGTCCATCAGTCCTCTTAATTTTATCCGTTTTAACATGTAGAGGTCAACTGAGGTGTTGCTGAGGCTCAATCTGCATTTCTCTGTGGACCGTTCAGGTGGAACACCTCTGCAAGTGTTTGTTAACAACCTGTATATCTATTTTTCTAAAGTAGCTGTTGAAAAATATTCTTAAAATTAAAATATAGTTGATTTACAACCTTCGTTTCAGGTACAGACATAGTGATTCTTAAAAATCTTGTTATCAGTTATTTATTAGATTATCTTATTATTGAATTGTAGAAGTTATCTGTTTGACTTGCCTTTTGAGTTTCTTACCTGTGTCTTCCAAACAACAGACATTTAAAATTTTTTTTTTTTGTCTTTTTGCCTTTTCTAGGGCCATACTCGTGGCATACGGTGGTTCCCAGGCTAGGGGTCTAACAGGAGCTGTAGCCGCCGGCCTTCGCCATAGCCACAGCAATGCAGGATCCGAGCCGCATCTGCAACCTACACCACAGCTCACGGCAACACCGGATCCTTAACCCACTGAGCGAGGCCAGGGATCAAATCCGCAACCTCATGGTTCCTAGCCAGATTCGTTAACCACTGAGCCACGACGCGAACTCCCAGACATTTAAAATTTTGATGAAGTCCAATTTATCAATGTTTTGGTTTTTCTTCTTTGATTCATATATTTTTATTCTATTTTTTTTTTTGTCTTTTTGCCTTTTCTAGGGTCGCACCCGCAGCATATGGAGGTTCCCAGGCTAGGGGTCTAACAGGAGCTGTAGCCGCCGGCCTTTGCCACAGCCACAGCAACGCGGGATCCGAGCCACATCTGCAACCTACACCACAGCTCACAGCAACGCCAGATCCTTAACCCACTGAGCAAGGCCAGGGATCGAACCCGCAACCTCATGGTTCCTAGTCGGATTCGTTAACCACTGAGCCACAACAGGAACTCCTGATTCATATATTTTCTAGCAAATCTTTTCCTACCCTAAGGTCATGAAGATTTTCTCTTATGCTTTTTTCCCCCCCTCTTTTTAGGCCCTCACCCACAGCATAGGGAGATTCCCAGGCTAGGGGTTCAGTTGGAGCTGTAGCTACTGGCCTACGCCACAGCTACAGCCACAGCCACACGGGATTCAAGCCGCATCTGCGACCCACACCACAGCTCATGGCAACACCAGATCCTTAACCCACTGAGCAAGGTCAGGGATCGAACCCGCATCCTCATGTATCCTAGTCAGGATCATAAACCACAGAGCCACGAAGGGAACTCCTCTTATGCTTTTTAATGGAAGCTGTATGTTAGGTTTTACTTTAGGTTTATGACCCATTTGGGGTAAATTTCTGTGTATTACATATGGTAGCGGTCAATACTCACTTTTAACATGGCTATCTAGTTGTCCTAGAACTATCTGCTGAAAAGATGGTCATTCCCCACCCCCATGAACTAAGCTGGCATCTCTGTTGAAAATGAATTGACTATAAATGGATGGATCTACTACTTGACTCCCCACCCTTTACTGCGCCTCTTCCTTTCTCAAGAATCTATGCCTCCATACTGTCCATCATATCAAGGATAAATTTCCCTTTCTGACATCAAAGTGTTTAAATCCAACAACTTTCCGCCCCCGTTTCCTGCATATACCATTATCACTGCTGCCCTATCACCTCGTATCATTTTTCCTTACCGTCCTGGGACGCTCTTTCCACCATTCTCAAAACAATTCCTATCCTTCCACATTCCTTGACAATTGTATGTGACAAAGATCTCCTCTCTCACGGCCTGTAGTTCTTACGATACTTACAATACATGTGAATAGCATGCCCTTTCATTCTTGTGACTGAATAGGTAAGCCCTGGGGATACAGAAATGAAACTAAAGGATCATTGCCCAGAGACTCACAGATCACTGAGGAAAGAATCAAGTAAATGGACAACAATAATTCAACATATTCTCTTTTACTCTTCACTATAGCATAACTATTTCATGATGAAATCTTGAATCCCTCAAATATTTCAGTAAGACTAAAGGACTAAAAGGACTATTCTGTGAACAAAACAACAATATCAATATTATACCTTAAATATGGTAAGAATCCCTTAATATCAACTATCCAGTCAGTCTTCACACTTTTCCTTGATTTTCTCATAAATGTTTGTTTACAACTGGTTTGTCCAAATGGGGGTCCAAATAAGGTGCATATACTGGAATTCATCCGTATATCTCTAAATATCTTTCAGGTTTCTCTTCCACTTCTCCCTCTCCTTGCAATTTATTTTTTGAATAAACCAGGCTGTTTGTTTTATAAGAGTTTAAGATTGCCTAGATTTTGCTCGTTGTATTCACTGTATTCTTGTAATGTCATTTAATCTGTCATCTGTATATCCTGTAAACTGGTGATTGGATCTAGAGGCTTGCTCAAATTCAGGTCGTTTTCAGTTGGGCAAGCAAATTTCAATGGAAGTGTGCTGTATACACCCATGAAAAGGCACAGATGATCACTGCCTAGATCCATTAACTAAGTAGAGGTTGCAAAATGGTAATACTCATATTCTACCATTACTTTTTTTGATTAAAATATTGAATAGCATATTTTCTACTTTTCTAAAACTCAGGTGGGAAACTTTTTTTTAATAATGATTTTTATTTTTTACCTTATAGCTGGTTTACAGTGTTCTGACAATTTTCAACTGTACAGCAAGGTGACCCAGTCATACATACACATACACATTTTTTTCTCACATTATCATGCTCCGTGAGTGACGAGACATAGTTCCCAGTGCTGTACAGCAGGATCCCATTGCTTATCCATTCCAAAGGGAATAGTTTGCATCTATTAACTCCAAATTCCCAGTCCCTCCCACTCCCTCCCCCTCCCCCTTGGCAACCACAAGTCTGTTCTCAATGTCCATGATTTTCATTTGTGTCATATTAGATTCCAGATGTAAGTGATATCATATGGTATTTGTCTTTCTCTTTCTGACTTACTTCACTTAGTGTGAGGGTCTCTAGTTCCATCCATGTGACTGCAAGTGGCATTATATTCTTTTTTATGGCTGAGTAGTGTTTCACTGTGTATATGTACCCCATCTTCTTAATCCATTCATCTGTCCATGGACATTTAGGTTGCTTCCATGTCTTGGCTATTGTAAATAGTGCTGAATGAACATGTGGGTGCATATGTCTTTTTCAAGGAAAGTTTTGTCTGGGTATGTGCCCAAGAGTGGGATTGCTGGGTCATATGGTAGTTCTATGTATAGTTTTCTGAGGCACCTCCATACTGTTTTCCACAGTGGTTGTACCAATTTACATTCCCACCAACACTACAGGAGGGTTCCATTTGTTATTTGTGGACTTATTAATGATGGCTATTCTGACTGGTGTGAGGTGGTACCTCACGTTAGTTTTGATTTGCATTTCTCTAATAATCAGTGATGTTGAGCATTTTTTCATTTGCTTGTTGGCCATCTGTATATCTTCTTTGGAGACATGTCTATCCAGGTCTTTTGCCCATTTTTCCATTGGGTTGTTGGCTTTTTTGCTCTTGAATTGTGTAAGTTGTTTGTATACTTTAGAGATTAAGCCCTTGCCTATTGCAACGTTTGAAACTATTTTCCTCCCATTCTGTAAGTTGCCTTTTTTTTTTTTTTATGGTTTCCTTTGCTGTGCAAAAGCTTGTCAGTTTGATTAGGTCCCACCGGTTTATTTTTGCTTTTATTTCTGTTGCTTTGGGAGACTGACCTGAGAAAACATTTGTAAGGCTGATGTCGGAGAATGTTTTGCCTATGTTCTCTTCTAGAAATTTAATGGTGCTTTGTCTTACATTTAAGTCTTTAAGCCATTTTCAGTTTATTTTTGTACATGGTGTGAGGGTATGTTCCTCAGGATTGCTTTGGTTCCATATAAATTTTTGGATTGTTTGTTCTAGTTCTGTGAAAAATGTCAAGGGTAATCGCTAGGGATTGCATTGAATTTGTAGATTGCTTTGGGTAGTATGGCCATTTTTATAACATTAATTTTTCCAACCCAGGAGCATGGAATATCTTTGCATTTCTTTGAATCTTCTTTCATTTTGTTGATTAATGTTTTACAGTTCTCAGCATATAAGTCTTTCACCTCCTTGGTCAGGTTTATTCCCAGGTATTTGATTTTGGGGGGTGGAATTTTATTTATCTATTTTTTAATTTTTTTTATTTTTTTGTCTTTTTGCCTTTATCTAGAGCCGCACCCACGGCATATGGAGGTTCCCAGGCTAGGGGTATAACAGGAGCTGTAGCCACGAGCCTTCGCCACAGCCACAGCAACGCGGGATCCGAGCCGCGTCTGCAGCCTACACCACAGCTCACAGCAACACCAGATCCTTAACCCACTGAGCAAGGCCAAGGATCGAACCTGCAACCTCAAGGTTCTTAGTCGGATTCGTTAACCACTGAGCCACGAAGGGAACTCCGGGGCGGTGCAATTTTAAAAGGTATTGTATTTTTGTATTCCTTTTCTAATATTTCACTGTTAGTATACAGAAATGCAGCCAATTTCTGAATGTTAATCTTATATCCTGCTACTTTGCTGAATCTGTTCATCAGTTCCAGCAGTTTTTGGGTTGAGTTCTTGGGGTTTTCTATATATAGTATCATGTCCTCTGCATACAGTGACAATTTTCCCTCTTCTCTTCCAATTTGGACACATTTTATCTCTTTTGTTTGTCTGATTTCTGTGGCTAGGGCTTCCAATCCTATGTTGAATATAAGTGGTGAGAGTGGGCATCCTTGTCTTGTTCCAGATTTTGGCGGGAAGGCTTTCAGCTTTTCTCCATTGAGTATTATATTTGCTGTGGCTTTTATTATGTTAAGGTATGTTCCCTCTATACCCAGTTTGGTAAGAGTTTTGATCTTGAATGGATGTTGGACTTTGTCAAATGCTTTTTCTGCATCTATTGAGATGATCACATGGTTTTTGATTTTTTTTTTCTTTTAGGGCCACATCCACGGCATATGGTGGTTCTCAGGTTATGGGTCGAATCGGACCTACAACCTACACCACAGCCACAGCAATGCAGGATCTGAGCTGAGCCTGTGACCTACGCCACAGCTCACGGCAACATGGATCCTCAACCCACTGAGTGAGGCCAGGGATCGAACTCACAACCTCATGGTTCTTAGTTGGGTTCGTTTCCACTGCACCACAACAGAAACTCCCTGATTTTTCTTGTGTTAATGTGGTGACATTGTTTGATTTGTGTACGTTGAAGCATCCTTGTGAACCTGGGATGAATCCCACTTGGTCGTGGTGTATTTATCTTTTTTACATGTTGTTGGATTCAGTTGGCTAAACTTTTGTTGAGAATTTTTGCGTCTATATTCATCAGAGTTATTGTCCTACAGTTTTCTTTTTTCATGGTATCTTTGTCTGTTTTTGGTATTAAGGTGATGGTGGCGTCCTAGAATGTCTTCGGGAGTGTTCCCTCTTCTTCAATCTTTTGAAAAAGTTTAAGGAGAATGGGTATAAATTCCTCTTTGTATGTTTGGTTTAATTCACCTGTGAAGCCATCTGGTCCTGGACTTCTATTTGTAGGGAGTGCTTTTATGATGTGTACAATTTCATTTCTGGTGATCAGTCTGTTCAGTTGATCTATTTCTTCTTTTTTTTTTTTTTTTTGCCTTTTGTCATTTTATGGCCGCGGGTTTATGGCCGCACCCGCGGCATGTGGAGGTTCCCAGGCTAGGGGTCTAATCGGAGCTGTGGCCACTGGCTTGCGCCGCAGCCACAGCAACGCAGGATCCAAGCCATGTCTGCAACCTACACCACAGCTCACGGCAACGCCGGATCGTTAACCCACTGAGCAAGGGCAGGGATCGAACCCGCAACCTCATGGTTCCTAGTCGGATTCGTTAACCACTGCGCCACGACGGGAACTCCCGATCTATTTCTTCTTGATTCAGTTTTGGCAGGCTGTAAGTCTCTAGAAAGTTGTCCACTTCTTCTAGGTTGTCAAATTTGTTGGCATACACTTGTTCATAGTATTCTCTTATGGATTTTTGTATTTCTGCAGTATCTGTTGTGATTTCTCCTTTTTCATTTCTTATTTTATTGGGGTTTTTTCTCTCTTCTTGGTGAGTATGGCCAGAGGTTTATCAATTTTGTTTACCAAACCAGCTCTTGATTTTTTCTGTTGTTTTTTGAATCTCTATTTTATCTGATCTTTATAATTTCCTTCCTTCTGCTGACTTAAGGTTTTTTTGTTCTTTTTCTAATTCATTTGGGTGACGAGTGAAGTTATGGATTTGAGATTTTTCTCCTTTTTTGAGGAAGGCCTATATTGCTATGAATTTCCCTCTGAGCACTGCTTTTGCAGCATCCCATAGATTTTGAGTGGTTGTGGACATTTTTAAGTTTGTCAAATATTGTCATCTTTTGGCAATGTTAACATCTCTGGCTTGATTGCTTTTCTTTGTGTGTGTGTGTGTTTACTTTTCTTTATTATTTTGATTTATTATTATTATATTATTATATTTTTAAAAAATCCTTAGTTTTTTATTGAATTATAGTTGATTTACAATATTATATGAGTTTTAGGTATACAGTGTGGTGATTCAGTATCTTTACAGATTATACTCCATTAAAATTATTACAAGATAATGGCTATAATTCCCTGTGCTATACAATATATTTTTGATGCTTATTTATTTTACATATGGTAGCTTACATCTCTTAATCCCATACCCGTAATGTACCCCTCTCCCTTCACTCTCTCCACTGGTAACCACTAGTTTGTTTTCCATGAGTCTGTTTCTGTTTTGCTATATACATTCATTTGTATTATTTTTCAGGTTCTACATATAAGTGATGTAGTACAGTATTTGTCTTTCTCTGTCTGATTTATCTCTAAAGCATAATATTCTCTAGGTCATCCTTGTTGCTGCAAATGGCAGAATTTCTTTCTTTTTATGGCTGAGTAATATCCCATTGTATATGTGTTTGTGTATAATCACATTGCCTTTGTTCTTTCATTTGTTTGTGGATACGTGGGTTGCTTCCATATCTTGCTGTTATAAATACTGCTGCTATGAATGTGCATGTATATTTTCAAATTAGTGTTTTCACCTTTCCCAGATATATACCCAGTAGCAGAATTGCTAGATCATATGGTAGTTCTATTTTTAGTTTTTGAGGACCCTCCATACTGTTTCCATACTGGCTACAGCAATTTACATTTCCACCAACAATCTAGAAATGATCCCTTTTCCTCACACCCCTGCCAACATTAGTTATTTGCTGACATTTTGATGATAACCATTCTGACAAGTGAGAAGTGATATCTCACTGTGGTTGTTTGTTTGTTTGTTTTGCTATTTAGGGCCAAACTCACGATATATGGAATTTCCCAGGCTAGGGGTCTATTTGGAGCTATAGTTGCTGGCCTATGCCACAGCCACAGCAACGCTGGATTCAAGCTGTGTCTGTGATCTACACGTAGCTCATGGCAACACTGAATCCTCAACCCACTGCACAAGTCCAGGAATCAAACCCTCATCCTCAGGAGTCCTAGTCAAGTTCATTAACCAGTGAGCCATGATGAGAACTCCTCACTGTGGTTTTGATTTGCATTTCTCTAATGATTAGCAAAGTTGAGCATCTTTTCATGCATCTGATTAGCCATCTGTATACATTCTTTGGAAAATTATCTATTCAAGTCTTCTGCCCATTTATTGGCTAGGTTGTTTGGTTTTTGATATTGAGTTGTATGAGCTGTCTATATATTTTGGATATTAACTCCTTGTAAGTCATAGCATTTGCAAATATTTTCTCCCATGCCTTCAGCTGCCTTTTCATTTTGTTGATGTAAACAATGAGATTAGAACATTTCCTCACACCGTATACAAAAATAAACTAAAAATGGACTAAAGAGCTAAATGTAAGGCTTGAAACCACAAACCTCCTAAAAAGATTATAGGTAGAATACTCTTTGACATAAATTGTAGCAATATATGTTTTTTTTGGATCTGTCTCCTAAGGCAAAAGAAATAAAAGTAAAAATAAACAAATGGGACCTAATTAAACTTAAAAGCTTTTGCACAACAAAGGAAAGCATTACTTCTTAATTTATTAGCTGAAATTCTTCTATAAAAAGAAACTCACTTTCTTGACAATTTGATTATACTGAGATGCAGTGTATGGAAGGAAGATAGGATAAATGCTTGATTCTTTATCTTTGCATCTTTTCAAAACAGTGAGTTAATTCTCTGGCAACCTTGCAAGGCAACCAATTACATGAGTTTATTCTTATGAATTTGTGGATTTAAACACGTTTGCTGTGTTTTAAATCATGGCAGTTATTACCTTATTGATGCTCCAGTTGTCCCAGTGGGAACCTCTTCAATCTGGTTCCTGAATCTTCTGGCCATGGTTCTAGTAGTCTTTGATAGTTTCTTTGCTTTGCAGTATGATAAGAAACTCCAGGGACAAGTTATACATTTTCTGCCTCAAATTTGGAAATCATCCTTTCTGTAAAGAGTCCTAGTTCCTTCTGGCAAGAAAAGGCAATTAGAATCCATAAGCTGTGTACTGGGGATGTTCATTGCTACTGGGTTGGACACTATTCCTTGGCCTTTTGGTTGACAGATCTAGGAAATTTTTTTTTTCTCATGACGAGTTCATACAAACACTTTCGATTCAAATTCATGACTATAAAGTTTTTACTTAACCTCATCAAGCTTACATCTGGATCTCCTTTCTCCCAGGCCTTAAAGCTCACTTATCAAAGACAACAACGTTTGCTTTACCCCACGACAGCCACCAGTTTCAAAATAACAGTAGCATCACTACAAAGCTAGACAGACCAGAGTGATCCCACTAGGGGATACAACCGCGTTACTGTACTTTAAGGTCACTTGGAAGAGTTATTCTGGGGAGTTATGTTACCAACCCCAAAACATAGATAAGTTCATTTATTTCATTTTGCTTTTAATCTTTATAGATTGCTTAAAAAACAACTAGTTTTGTAATTATATACAATATTTAACTGGTTTCAAAATCAATCTATAAAACAAGCATAGCTAGCGCCTACCCTTGTTCCTGCCCCAATTCCATTCCCTCTACCATCAGTAACCACTTATTTATTTGTTTATTTATTTATTTTTTATTTTTTCAGGGCTGTACCCGTGGCATATGCAAGTTCCTGGGCTAGGGGTCTAATTAGCGCTGCAGCTGTAGGCTTCCACCACAGCCACAGCAACAGCACCAGATCTGAGTCACATCTGTGACCTACACCACAGCTCATGGCAATGTTGGATCCATAACCCACTGAGCGAGGCCAGGGATCAAATCTGCATCCTTAAAGACTATGCTGGGTTCTTAACCTGGATGAGCCACAGTGGGAACTCCTAGTAATCACTTTTTAAAAAATTATAGTTTATATGTCCATTGTTTTTGTTAAATACCAATACAATTGATATTTAACCTTTCTCCACCTCGCTCTTTCCACTTAACAATATACCTAAAGGTAGTTTCAGAGATAGTCCTCATTCCTTTTTCTGGCCATGTAGTGCTCCATCGTGCAGATGTACTACCGTTTCTTTAAATAAGCCCAAATTGATGACACTGGGTTGTTTTCAATAGTTTGCTATGCCAATAAATAACCATGTACATGAGTATCATATTTTTGCCAGTGCTTTTTTTTTGCTTTTTTCTTTTTAGGGTATGCACCCACAGCATATGGAGGTTCGTATGCCAGGGGTGGAATTGGAGCTGCAGCTGCCAGCCTACACCAGAGACAAAGCAATGCTGGATCTGAGCTACATCTGCGACCTACACCACAGCTCGTGGTAATGATGGATCCTTAACCCACTGAGCGAGGCCAGGCATCAAACCCACATCCTCATGGATACTAGTCGGGTTCTTAACCCACTGAGCCACAACGAGAACTTCCCCCAGTGCATCTTTAGTATAATTTCCTAGAAGTTGGACTGCTAAATCAAAGGCCTATCTAATTTTACGAGATATTGTCAATTCCCCTCTATGGAAGTTAAACCGTTTTGCATTTCTACCAGCAAATTAAACTGCCTGTTTCCCTTTGCTCTGCCGACAGAGTATGTTGAAACATTCTTGGATCTTTGCTAGTCTGATAGGTAAGCAATGGCATCACAGAGCAGTCTGAATTTGCATTTCTCTATGATGAGCAAAGTTGGATATCTTTTTATAGGCTTCAGAGATGTTTGCATTTCTTTTCTGTGCACTGCTTGTTTATATATCTAGCTCATTTTTCTGGTTGTGGGTTTTCTTTTCTCTATTCTGTTTTTAGAAGCTCATTATTTATTTGTCTGAGGCATAAACTGCAGATATTTTTTTTCCCAATGAGTCATTTGCTTTGCTTTCTTTCTTTCTCTTTCTTTCTTTCTTTCTTTCTTTCTTTCTTTCTTTTTACAGGCAAATGCATTTTTTTTCAATGAGGTCTAATTTATCAATTTTTTTGTTTTAGTGGTTCAGATTCTGAAACCAGGATTTTTTCCACTTTCAGGTTAAACGAGGAATTCATTCATGTTTTCTTCTGGGATTCAACATAAATATTTTTAATGATCATCACCTTCCCCTCTTCCATTCCTGATAGAATGTTCGTATGTTGGAAGTAGTTCATTTTCCATTTCAAAAATCAAACACTCGGTGTGGTTCGTGCAGTCATTTTCCTAACACTGCTCTTTTGCATACATGAACCCTTAAGACTGTGCAAAGTCAAGACACATGCCTGTGAATGTGCCATTGTGTTTCTCCTTTACAGAGCTCCCCTGTGCCACTTGCAGTCATGAAGTCACACAGTACCCAAACCACCAAATGTCAGCAGAGTGTGTTGTAACATTCTTGGCTCTTTGCCAGTCTGATAGGTAAGAAATGGCATCTCAGTGCAGTCCGAATTTGCCTTTCTCTATGATGAGCAAAGAGTCAAAATATTTTGCTCCCCCTCCATTTAGGAAATGAACAGCAAAGGAAATCTGGGTGCAAGAGAACAGACTCTCCCTGGAGCCGGTCAGCATCTGCCAAGTAGCCAGAGCGAGTGGGGGGTAATTCACACAGATGTTTTATGGGTGTTTTATGGAGGAGAGAAGAATGTTGGTAGAAAGAGCAGCTGCGGCCAGCTGCTCAAGGCAACTCTGCCCAGTGCCCTGGCATCATGGGTACAATCTCTTTTGTGAAGTGCATCCAGTTTAGGAATGGGGGAATAATTTCTTACTTCTCTTTCCAGAAATATATCATGTTTCCCATCTAAAACATTTCTTCATCAATAGGCTTTTGGAAGAATGACTTCCACAACTGCAGTCTGGTATGTGGTTAGACAATGGCCTTGCTTCTTTGGATCTCCAAATAAGGCCACAGAAAGTCTGACATTTTTCATGTTGAAAAATAGAAATTGGGAGTTTGGGCTTAATAGATGCAAACTATTGCATTTGGCCTGGATAAGCAATGAGATCCTGCTGTACAGCAAGGAACTGTATCTAGTCACTCGTGATGGAACACGATGGAGGATAATGTGAGAAAAAGAATATGTGTGTGTGTGTGTGTGTGTGTGTGTGTGTGTGTGTGTGTGTGTATGCCTGGGTCACTTTGCTGTACAGCAGAAATTGATAGAACACTGTAAATCAACTATAATAGAAAAAATAAAAATCTTAGAAAATAGAAATCAATGATATTTAGATATTTGATAATAATACAAGAGGAAACAACAACCAGCCCTAACTAGCTTTCAATACATAAATCAGTGATTGTTATACTTGGGTTATACAGGAATCATACACACACACACACACACACACATTTATCCTTTTAGCAATCCAGGTAATCCTAATTCAAGTTTCCTTGTACTATCCTTAAAACAAACAAATGCTCGAGAGTCTAAATCCTCTAAAAGTCTACTTTATCTTCCAAATTTCTTGAATTGCCTTTTTGTCTCTCCAGGGTTCTGATACTGCTATTTTGTTCACAGTTCTAACCTTGGCATCGAACACAATGTCTGGCACACATATTTGTTGAATTAAGGAATAAAAATCTGGGACAAGTAGATATCCACACACAAAAGGATGACGCTCTCATATCATAAACAAAAAATCAACTCAAATGGATTTAAGGCCTAAACGAAAGAGTTAAAACTGTAAAACTCTTAGAAAACAGAGGTATAAATCTTCATGACCTTGGATCAGACAATTCTGAGATATGACACCTAAAGCAAAGGAAAAAAAATAAAGTAGACGTCATCAAAAATTAAAAACTCTGTGTTTTGAAGGCCACTATCAAGAGAGCAGAAAACACACAGAATAGGAAGCATAAACATCTGTCACAGTATCTGCCTCCATGCTTCCTCTAGAAATATTCCCCTGCACCAACTCCAGAACCGCTGCTCTGCATCTTTCTTCTTCCTGCTGTCTCTGATCCTTTCTTTTTCATGTCTCATCTTTTTTCTTTCCTTTTTGTTCCCACTCTGTTTCTCCTTCTTTTTCTTACTCTGTGCCTAGGGAATGCAATTTCAATTTTTATTTTAACAAATGGGATTTTGCTGTTTTGTTTTGTTTTCAGTATCAGCAGGGAATCTGAGCACTAAAGAGCCTGGGTGCCAGAGTCTTTACTGCACTGCCAGTTGCCTGCTTCTGTAGCCTTATCCAGGGCTCACGAACAGACGTACACAACAAAGTAGGCCTTTGATCCTGAAAACCTAGGGATCCCACTGGGACGAGGATAAATATTTATCTCTATTTGCTTTTTTCTGTTGGGGCCTGGTTTCTGGCTTGCTCAATGTCCTATTTGGCCAAAGACCAGCCAGGTCAGGAAGAGATCACTCCGCAGTTCCAGCCTGGAAAACATGCGGGAAGAACCTCCAAATCGTTCCCATATGAATTTTAAGAGGGTCATCTGAGTACACTTCTGAGTATAAGGAAATATGTAGGGAGAAAAGACATTATTTGCCCTCGAGCTAAGTTAGAGAAAAAACCCAAATATAGACTATTCTCTTGGGAATTTCCTCTCGTACTCATACCTACGTAAAGACAAGAAACATTCTAGAATGTTCTAGAAGGGCTGAAAGAGTTCTCTGTTGGCTGCAATGGAGGAAGTTTGAGTGGTTTTCAACTCCTAATTTTGCTACCCATGAGCTAAGCCTCACTTTCCTAAATTAGAAAAACCGAAATAATAGTAATTTAAAAAAACCTATTTTACAGCTTTGTGGAAAGGATTTATAGATACTCATGCATGTAAAAAAAAAAAATTGGGTATAGTAGCAATTCAATTTTGCTAGAAATACTAGATGTGTCCCACTCTCTACTGATGGCCCTGGTTCCAGAGCTTCAGGTCACTGTGTTCCTTGATCCTAAGATGGAAACCACAGAAAGATGAGCTGTTCTCTGACTCGAAAACAGAGACCTGTGGAAACAGGCATGTAGTCATCTCTCCCGTAAAACCAATCTCACTGTTCAGTGATAGGCAAGATCTACCAAAACTCAGTTGTTAGCTCCGCAGACACACTGTGTGTAGAAAAGGGACAACAAGGGAACTCCCTTAGCCACTGCTTCTGCAAAGATGAAGCATGGCTTCTGCAGGCAGGCCGGAGCCTACAGCCCCCAGTGCTGCCACCACCACCATCTCTACCCATCACCACTGTCACTTCCCCCATTTCCACCGTTGGTGCCACCACAGCCACTGCCACCTGCACTAGTAACATTATCAGCACCAGCACCGCGACCGATACCACCTTTTCTCCTTCCCCCGTCACAACCACCCTACCATCCACCATAATCATCATAGGGCATTCATCCAGAAGCTGGCTGCCAAGCAAAGAGTGGCTAGGAGTTCCTGTTTTAGCTCAGTGGGTTAAGAACCCAACTAATATCCATGAGGTTGTGGGTTCGATCCTTGGCCTTGCTAAGTGGGTTAAGGATCCAGTGTTGCTGTGAGCTGTGGTGTAGGTTGCAGAAATGCTCTCAGACCCCGTGGTGCTGTGGCTGTGGTGTAGACCATCGGCTGCAGCTCCGATTGGACATGTACCCTGGGAACTTCCATATGCTGAGGGTTCGGCCCTAAAAAAAGGAAAAAAGAGAAAGGAAGAAAAAGAGTGGCTGAAAGTAAACCTGCCTAACATGAAGCCTTCAATGTGGTTCTATTTAGAGAATTTTTCAATCACCCAGACAAACTGCCACATCTGTCTCTCTCCTTATGTACAAAAAAGGCCCCACCTAAAGCCACTGGCTCCAACAAATGCTGCTGAATTGGAAAGAGATTCCTTGAGAGGCAATCCTAGAGATTCTTTCTCTTCCTGACCTTTGTGGGACACAGAGCCAGGGCTGGGAGAAGGCTTCCCCGGCCCCCCAGTGGGTCTCTAACTTGGCTGTGCACCTGGGCTATTCACTGAGCCCTGACACGCACAGCCGGAAGGTTAAGGCAGAATGGAACAAGTGAGCAGCTATGGCCTCAACCCCCACCCCCGGAAGGGCGGGTCATATTTCCATTTGCCAGGAAGAGGCTGGCCAGAAGCTGTGTTACAATGAACTTGAAGCCTACTGACAAAACAGCTTTGCTGGTGATCCAGTGGAAGGCTCACGTCTTGGGAGAACAAGGGGGGGGATTTACTAATGCCTTGCCTGTCACCATAAGAAAACTGAAACAATATCCTTTTACAATATCTTTCACGGGGGTTTTGCCGTATTTTCCTTTGAAGACATAAAAAAATAAGTAACAGCGCTTTCTCTGTTTTACAAAGAGGTCACGAGCTTTTGCTTAAAAAAAAAAGGAAGCTATTTTTATTTTTCCTTGTAACTTAATAGTTATAAACAACTAAACTGAATTTTTAATTATCTTTTTAAAAAGAATTTTTTTTTTAAAGTAAAGGTTATTCCTAGGCTGATACGGAATATGCCAGGTCTGTTGCTAGAAGCCAATTTTTATAGCTGGTTGTAAACCCCTGAATATGAGTTTATATTGGAAAAGCTGAAGCAATCTTAACTCTAACCACGCCGATGGGCGCCACATTAATTACAGTCCCAGAATCGAATAAAACAGTCTCTTTTCTACAGTAGCATCACAAAGAACCCCATTAACTCTCCAATTACTAAATGAGGAAACAACATTCTCTAGAGCCCATGCCAAGGAAAAAAGAGCACTGCGTGTTCCAACTTAAAACCTTCAAACTGGGCTTCACAGTTAGTCTGCCCAAGAAGGCACTCCTCCGCACAGTCATGTTTACTTCGCTTATTTAAAATAAGTGAGTGTCCCCGCCAAGGCGCACATACGACCGTTTAATAAATCAAGACGTGTGTCTCCTGGAGTGTTTCTAACTGGGGTCTGAAATCCCACCTCCTAGGAAGTCTGGGCTGGACACCTCCCGCAGGACGCTTCTGACAATGCGGGCGTTCGTGCTGAGGGGGTGGGAGGGGCCTGGCGTTCACGAGGGAACGTGCACATGGCAAACACTACAGAACAAATGGTCTGCCTCCCACCAACACATCCATCACGCTTTCAACAGGAAAGAACAGTGGGGAAGGTCAAAACGATATCCAGTAGGATTTGTAAATTGAGCCATTCAGTAGGCGAGCAAACGTTAAAAATAGTCGCTTGGGGGAAGCCAGTTTCCCTCCTCGCCCCCATGCTCTCCCTCCCTCCCCGACCTGCCCTGCTGTCTTTGCAACAGCAGTGAGACAGCCCTGTTTTCAAAGCCACGCTAACATCTTGGGAAGCACCAGGGCAAAAATCAAAGATTCTTTGGCTGGGCGTGTAACATAAAACTTGAAGTTGTTCCTGTTAAATAAAAAACAGCCATGTTAATTTTGGTGCCATTGAAAACACAGGAAAATGCTGTTGCCAAATGGAAAAGGGGGTAAAAAACAGCTTACCAAATGGGAAGCATTTGTATTTTCAAGACTTGAGAAGGGTTTATACAAAAACTAGACAGTAAAACGGAAGGAGGGAAAAGAAATGTAAAAGACTGGTTGTTTTCTCTATTTAATTCTTTTCCTCCATCAAGGTAAAGGAATGCATCCATAATTCCCCAGAGGGAGATGTGGAATTCAAGCCTCAGGGGTTTCATTCCCTTGCACCCCTAAATAAAGAACCATTTTCTTGTTCGGTCTTGAGCGCCTGGTCCCGCCGTTCAGCAAATGCTCGCAATAACACACTCCAGTGGTTTACAGATTAACTGAGGTATGCAGCAACCAGAAAAAAATATTCTGCACTCAAGATCCTGTTTTGAGCTGAATTTGACAACTGGTTGGAAGAGCACAATCGCAGAGGTAGAAACTATTTTCTGGTTCCACCTGAAAGTTAGGAACTATTCCCAACAGTGTTTCCAAGTACCTCTGAGTTCTTAAGTAGAGCAGACAAGTCACACTTGTGATGATGGGTATAACTGCAAGGAGGCCATCCTTGGCTGATTTTACCATCTTTGGGCAAGAAACCAGAAAAGGAAAGAAGAAAATGTCATGGTCTATGCACAGGAGCCAGAAAAAGAATTTTCCAGATTCAAAGTAGGGCGAAAAGAAAGGTAAGTTTAACTGAGATAAGAGACTCTGTTGGTGCAGCAGGATGACTTCCTGATAATCAGAGAGAGCCAAGCTCAAGCACCCAGTCCTGTCTGTTTTTCTAACCCAGGGAGAGAGCAGTGGTCTTACCATACACCTGCTGAACTGCTGGTTGGTTGGGATCTTATGATACACTTGCTGGTTGGTTGGGATCTTATGATACACTTGCTGGTTGGTTGGGATCTTATGATACACTTGCTGGTTGGTTGGGATCTTATGATACACTTGCTGGTTGGTTGGGATCTTATGATACACTTGCTGGTTGGTTGGGGGTGTATAAGGACTCTGTTGGGGCAGAGTGAGGAGTGGGCCACATGCTTTTTCCTAGTAGTGGCAGGAAGGACTAGGCCAGGTTGCTCAAAGGGGGAGGGGGCATTACAATGAGATGGATGGGGCGATGATAAGGCTCTGATAATTCCTGTCTTGGTCAGAGGCTCTGAGTTCTATCTCCTTGAAGGGGCCTTGAAGACCCACAGGAAAGAAATGCTGAAGACGAAAGACTCCTGTGATCCTCATTTTAGGGGATGGAAGAGATTCTGGAATATTACTTCGTTGCTGTGGTGGTGATGGTTATTCCTAAAAAAATGTGTTGTGAGAGAATCCTTTTTACTTTAATTTTATCTCAGGGATGCTGTAATGGTGTTCCCTACCTCACTCTTCCTTGTTTAAACTGATGTCCATACAGTGGGGAAACCACACTAGACGTCATCAGCAAGAAATAAACTTCCTCTCATCACCACTGCTACTCCTACGTACATTCTTTCTCTCACTTTATAAATAGCAACTGAATGTCATCTGCATGCCTGGTACCGTGCAGTATGCTTGTTGTCATACAATTCAACGTCAGGTGAATATTTCTCATAGGTAGTGTTTTTTCATTCCAAAAGCATGGCTTCCATAAATTGGCATTTTGGCAGTGTCCCCAGTAAGACCTATGACTATGTGAAAACCCTGGCCTTGAAACAAAATCCAAGTTAGATTTCCCTAGTTCTGAAGGTATTGGGAAATTCTGGTGAACCCTCCAAATTTGAATATACGGTACATAAAAATTCGCCGCCACTGGAGAGCCAACACTGTTGCTCACGCTATGGCTCCTTCTGTTCAGTCTGCCATGGAAACCCAGGTCAGGGTCTGGGTAAGCGTGCGGAATGACACTGGGGAGGGCACAGTGGACACCCAGCTTCCCTAGGGGACTCACAGTTAAGAGACTTCATTAGATCCTCCAGGGAATCAAGCTCAGGGGAGCCAACAGTCTCTTGAAGGGCTATGTCAGGATCCAAAGGGAATCCAAGACTTGGAAAAGTGGTTAAATAAAAAGAATTTCCAGGAACACACGCAGACCAGTCTGAAGTACGGAATGACTAACCATGTGTTAATAAAGTAGGAAAAGGGCGCTCTGATGATATAAATGGAAAGCGAATCAGCTGCCCAGCACGATTGTTAGAGTTAGCTCTAAGACTGCGACTGGTGAATGAAATCACGGCACGAGTCATAGAGCAGGGTTGAATTGTCGGCTGTCACTTACGGGAAAGACAGAGAACCACTCTTTTCTCAGTTTCCTTATCTCCAAAATGAGCCTCCACTCTGTAGAGGCTGTAAGGCTTAAGTGGGACCACACATGGAATGTGTTCAGCCTAGACATAGACCGAGAGTTAAGAGCGCCATAAATGTATCTTATGTTCACCACGGAGACACCTTTGCAGTTCCCTGTGCCTGCTTTGGACTTTCCAGAATCGGAGCAATGAAGAGAACGAAAACTGATCCAGAAGAAAACAACCGAGGTAATTCAAGAAAAGGAAAATAGAAAGTATAATAAGGAACTCAAAAATGCTGGGATTATCTGGCCTAGAAAAGCCAAAGCTGAAAGGTTTAGTGTAAGCGCAAATAAGCAATAAAGCACCCCCCTCCTCAGGATGGGGTGACTAGCGCTTCTGCTGCTGGGGTTAGACTTTGAGGGAACGTGTGCTATTACAGCAAGAGCAGTGAGGGTCAGCTATGAGAGAGGACCTCCTCACAATTTCTTTTTATGAAGAGTCATTACCCTTGGCCTTAGAGACCAGATGAGCACAAGTCTGTTTCCCATCAGATGAGGCATCCATTTGAAAGTACAAGAAAAATAACCCTCCAGCTCCTGCTTCAGCTTTTAACAAGATCATCCCATCCCTAAAGGGGTCCAGGGTCCTGCCAGGTGGGGGAGGTGATGCAGATGACCAGCCAGCTCTGATCACTTCCTCTCTGAGACTCTAAGCCCTTCTGCAATGGTGCTCTTTGTCTGTCCCCCATAAGTGATGACGACTTTCCTGCTCCGCTAGAGTGGGGACCACTGTACCCTGTGTGTGTGTGTGTGTGTGTGTGTGTGTGTGTGTGTGTGTGTGTGTGTGTGTCTACAGGAAGTGACTACCAGGAGGTCAACAGGCTGGATGCTACAGTTGGTGTGTGCACACGCATAGTGCAGGGGCCTACGGCTTATACTGATTTTGTATCCACTGAAGTGGCTGCCCTTCAGAGATTTAAACAAATCATTTCCCATGCTGGTGAAACATTTTCCCAATTTGTTCTTTACTGGCAAGCCTTATCAAAGTTGAGATAAATCATGTCTACTGCTTGCCTCCCATTGATGTTACAAAAAAAAAAATAGGTTATTCTGGCCAACATGAAACCATAATGGAGCAGCAGGCTGTGCATTGCCTCCTATTTAAAATTGAGTATGGGGTGATACACTCTAGAATTATGTGTAGGGTGGTACACGGATATTCAACTGAGCTCTAAAAAATGTTTCAGGAGTTCCCATCATGGCTCAGCGGAAACGAATCTGACTAGCATCCATGAGGACGCAGGTTCGATCCCTGGCCTCACTCAGTGGGTTAAGGATCCGGCGTTGCCGTGAGCTGTGGTGTAGGTCGCAGACGCAGCTCACAGTCCATGTGGCTGTGGCTATGGCACAGGCCGGTGGCTACAGCTCCGATTGGACCCCCAGCCTGGGAACCTCCATATGCCATGGGTGCGGCCCTAAAAAGACAAAAAAAAAGTTTCAGCAACTCTGCCACAATTCAACCAATTCCTTGAAGAGCCTGGAAACTGGGAAACATTTGGTTGTTTCCATAACCCGCTACTTTCCACTTCCCTTTCTATGTTTTCTGTATTCAGATCATGCTTGGCCTTCTGCCTAAGTCTGAAGATTAAGACCATTAAAAAAATCTCTGTCTTCTCAACATCCTCCTATTTTGAAAAAGAGATAGCATTAGCTTTCCCCTTCATTTTTTTTTCTCAGTGTGATTAAAGAAGATTTTCCTGTTTCCTCCTACACAGTTTCTGATTTGAAACCTACGCAAAGGCACTATTTTGTAAGACCAGTTGCTGGCCTTGTGGTCTGAGCCCAGCACAGCCTCTTGCCGGCCCACCTCTGCGTTGCACGCTCTGCTCCTAGAAGCCCAGCTGCAGGTCCCCATGCCAGCGAGTACCACTCACTCAACACCGGGGCACAGCCCAAATAAATAAAACCGATGGCTCAAATTGTGTAAATAATACCCAGTTCTCTCAGCCAGAAAATTTGGCACTTCTTATAAAAAATATCAAATACATGGGTTTGTTTTTAAGAAAGACGTTCTCTTTAAGCTTCCAAAGTTACGGAGAATAGGATGAACACGGTTCTACAATCACTGAAACCAATGAAATCTGAAGAACAAGATCATTACAAACTGCTGAAAAGGGGATCATTGGTCCTTCTACTTGGTTTAGGAGATGAGGACTTGGCCTAAATAAGCAAGAGCTTCATGATGACACATTAGGTTTACTTATCTCGCCGCCATCCCCGCTTCTCCAGGTGGAGGTTCCGTCAGATCTTGGTGAGCCCCACCAAAGTGCTGATATTCGACTGCTTTGAGAATTTCCCCAAACTGAAATTTCATGTTTTCACGTATAGTTATAGCAAAGTAGGGGACAAATGAGATGCAGGCACACCCCCACTTCCCACAAGACGGCAGGCAAATTAACAGAATCTCTGTGCAATGTACTGACTCTTTAGAATACACCAAGTGTGTTCAATGCAACACTGTTTACAAAGGAAAATCCTGGGAAAAACTCAAAGATCTGGAAAAAGTAAAAAATGAGAAAACTCGGGGGAGGGAGTAGGATGGACTGGAAATCTGGGATTAATAGATGCAAACTATTGCATTTGGAATGGATAAGCAATGAGATCCTGCTGTATAGCACTGGGAACTATATAGAGTCACTTGTGATGGAGCATGATGGAGGATAATGTGAGAAAAAGAATTGTGTGTGTGTGTGTGTGTGTGAGAGAGAGAGAGAGAGAGAGAGAGACTAGGTCACTATGCTGTACAGCAGAACACTGACAGAACACTGTAAACCAACTACAATGGAAAAAATAAAAATCATTAAAAAAATGAGAAAACTGTCTAAGGCCTAATAATATAAAGAAGTCTAGGATATAACGTGAAGTGATAAAAGCATGGTATAAGCAGGGTGTGTACTCAGCTTTTTTGGATAAGAAAAAGGAGGAGGGGTAATTACATAGTTTCATTGGCTATTTATTATTGCATCTGCATGAAGAGACTCTTAAAGAAACAACAGGCTCAAAATGGAGTTACATGTGCTAAGCCCCACATCAGCAAACCAAAACCTAAGACCTAACCTAACTGCAGTTTCAGCCTCCCCGGGGAGTGGAATTTTCAGCCAATCAGTCTGGAATTTCCTAATCAACATTAGTGAGGTAATCTGCATGATAGCTGCCCCTTCTTCCAAAGGAAGGTGACTTTGCCTGAAACAACCCTTTCTTCTGTTTCATTTTGTACAGCTCCCTAGAGCACCTTTCCACTTGCTGTCCAAGTCATGAGTCACTGAATAAAGCTAATGAGATCTTCACATTTACTCAGTCGAATTTTGTTTTTTAACAAAACACAGGCGGTTATACAAAAAGCTAATAAAAGTATATAAGGAATGAGAGGAATGAGGTGGATGGGAACAAAGGTGGGGAACAAAAATAGAAAATAATTTTACTAAATGGAGTTCCCGTCGTGGCTCAGTGGTTAATGAATCCGACTAGGAACCATGAGGTTGCGGGTTCGATCCCTGGCCTTGCTCAGTGGGTTAAGGATCCGGCGTTGCCGTGAGCTGTGGTGTAGGTCGCATACGCAGCTTGGATCCCGCGTTGCTGTGGCTGTGGCAAAGGCCGGCGGCTACAGCTCCTGTTAGACCCCTAGCCTGGGAACCTCCACATGCCGCGGGTGTGGCCCTAGATAAGGCAAAAAGACAAAAAAAGAAAAGAATTTTACTAAAGAAACGCTACTCAAAAGCCTTAAAGGTCGATTCCTTTGCAAAAGCACCTTGAGCCATTCCCATTCTTGTCCGCAGGACGGTCTCAACCAGCACAGGTCACGCTGTTTACAAAATGCTGTGTGTGCTTCAGGGAGAGGGACCTTGGAAAGGCTGTCGAGTGGGGCTGGTCATCAAAAGAGAGTAGGGCAGGACACCATGCCCTGCTGCTGCTTGTCCCCTCCATCCTGGCTTTATTTCTGACTCTATGTCTCTCCATTCAGAAACAGTAGATGCAGCAACACAGGGTTCTTTTGGAAGTTTCCATCATGTGGTCCTTTCAAGCACAGATCAGACAGTGTCTCTAATACAGACCACAAACAAGAGGTAGTCGCTTCAGGAGGGGACATGGCTCTATCTTGGATCCGGAGTGATGGGAACAGAGTTTTAAGGTCACAGAGCTTTGTCCGGTGGATCCAAAGCCCAGAGGAGCTAGGATGGTTCAGTTGAATCCAGGTGTTTAGATATGAAAAAAGGAACGAAGGAATGTATTTGACCCAGACCAAAACTGCCCAGGGGTTTTATACTGCTGCCTTCTTAACTTTCTTTTGAGGAGAAGAACAGTTAACATGTGTATTTAAACTACTAAAGTTCAAGCTGCATCCTTGAAGGAAGACCTAATAAGAATATAGTTGTTACTCTCAATTGCTTCTTCAGGGACTTGAGAAATTCCGTCTGTACCACCTGAGTAATCTGGACTCAGTAACTCAGTGAAGCAAACCTTTCAAGTTTCCATACTGCTATGGTAACTTACCGTAATTTATTTTTTATCTTCTCCCCTGCAGCTATTGTTTCAGAGAATCTTGGACATTCTGGGTTGTTAGGGACCTTAAAGTTTGTAATTCACACTAATAAGCAACAAATCATAGATGGCTTTCGACCCAGAAAACCACCCACTTTCTCCAAGCCTACTGAAACACGGGGCTGGTATCTGCTGAGGACCTACCAGGTAGGTAGCAAGCACCTCACACACGAGCTTATCTAATGTGCCCAGGAGTCCTGGAGGGGAGTGGGGAGTTCAGAGTACCTGGACTAAGTTCCACAGTCGTCAACAGCACAGTTGCATTAGCACCTGGTCTTTCTGACTCCAAAGTCACAACTCTCTTTCTACTCTCACACGGAGTCCCAAGCGTCTAAGGATGGGCACAGCCTCTGAAGAAAGAGGCAGTAGCAGCATGGCAGTTCAAAAAGCTAATCAAGGGAAAACAAACGGCACCATAAGACATTCGGTGCTTCTGGGGCGTAGGGCTTGCCCTTGCTTAGCTCACAACCCATGCGTGGGTCTGCAGGTTTCTATCACTCAGCTCAAGCAAACAACAACCCATCATTAGAATCCACTTGCCCTGCGCCTGGGGGGCCAAGAGTCAGAGAACCTCGCCCCGATCCCAGCTGTCAGCACCTGCTGGGACTTATCACCCCGCAAGATAAACTACTCGGCTGAGCAGAAAGTAGGCAAATCGTGGGCGGGGCTGGGTACGGAGGCCGCAATAACAGGGACTCCTGATCTCAGACAGGCTGGGGAGAGCTGCCACAACAGGGCTGGTCCTGAGGGAAGCTACCGGGAGCCGGTAACAGCTGGGCCGTGGAAGGGGATGGAGAGCTTGCTTGCGAGGACCAAACGAGAGACTATATATAATACATACATATATATATATACATACATATATATATATACACACACACAGACACTCTACAACCTAAAAAGAATTACGTGGTGTCATTATTAAAGAAGAGGACAGAGTTCCCTGTGGTCCAGCAGGTTAAGGATCCGGCGTTATCACTGCTATGGCTCTGGTTGCTTCACGGTGTGGGCTTGATCCCCAGCCTCAGACTTTCTGCACGCTGTGGGTGTGGCAAAAAATTAAATAAATAAAATGAGGGCTAGGAGGGAAAGGATCCAGAATTGTTCAAAGTTGCTGACTGCTGTTTTTCAGTCCTAAGGGCTGATGATGCTTATGTTTGTAAAGGCAAAAAAGAAGCAGCCCTTGCAAATTATTCAGGGCCCTGGTTGGTTGGTAACGTCAGAATCCCATCTCAACCAGTTTGGGCCAAATAAAAGGACCACAGACCCATGGGAGGGACAGGGGCGCACAAGTGGAGACCATTTGTCACCCGTATTTCCGCTTCTCTTACACTCTCAGAGGCCAGGGTCCCCCTGGTGCTTGGAAACACAGTCCAGCTGCCCTGACACTGCACCTCCCCGCCTCGGGCCCCTCTACCCGTCACTCCACCCGGAAGTCCCAGGGAAGGGCTTGGGCCAGGACCCCAGCACAGGGGCGCCCCTGGTGCGCGGGTGATGAAGACGAAGTGGTTTGCGTCCCGCGGGGGAGGCGGTGCGATGTGCTGGTGCGGCCTGGGAGGGGCCCTGGGGTCTGAGGGACAGGCCGGCTAGCCCTGATGCTCCTCTTGGGTCCCGAGTGGGGCCTCAGGGAGCGATCCAGAGGGCCGGCAGCGCGGGTCTCCACCAGGCACCGCCGGGAGCGCACGCGGCCGGAGGGGGCGGTGACAGCGCCGGAAAGGTAGCTGTCCAGACCCGGGCCTTCTTCCTGCCAGACATGGGAGGAGGCGGTACAGAATGATAACGTGTACATTTATTTGGTCTCGAGAACAAGCACCCTCTCTCGTCTGTACCTTCAGAAACACAGTAGAGATTTCCTACTTGGGGCCTTAGACAGGGAAGCCAAGGAAGAGGGGTGCCCTGAGCAGAGAGCTATTATCTGACTCTTCAGGTCCCCCGAGGCCATCCAGGCACTGGAAGGCACGAGGCTGAATCCAGTGGGCTTCCGTCACCTGTCCACTCACTCTCCTCACCCCAGCCTTGGCGCACTACCTCGGATGGCCTCGGAAGGCAGGGGAGAGACTCAAAGTTCAAAAAGACAAAATTCAGGAGTTCCCCTCGTGGCGCAGAGGAAACGAAGTCAACTGGGAACCACGAGGTTGCAGGTTTGATCCCTGGCCTTGCTCAGTGGGTTAAGGATCTGGCATTGCTGTGAGCTGTAGTGTGGGTCACAGGCGCAGCTCAGATCTGACACTGCTGTTGCTGTGGCTGTGGCCAGCAGCTGTAGTTCGATCAGACCCTTAGCCTGGGAACTACCATATGCCATGGATGTGCCTCTTAAAAAAAAAAAAAAAGACAAAATTCAAAGTGATGCAACAGAGATGGCCTTGGACCATCATTCCTGAAGAGGTCTGTGTCCCCAGATACCACTTAAGCTGAGGAAGTACCCCCACCCCACCCCAGGGATCTGGTTACCAGAACAGGCACAGGGGCCGGGGTGGAGGGTCTGGAGCCTGGCAGGTTTTCTGGGTCCCATTTCCTGTGGTGGCCTGGGGACCGGGGCCTGAGCCCCATACCAGGAGGTGTGCCTTGCTGAGCTCTGGGGGCCATAATCGACTGATTGCTTGCAGCTCCACGAGGAGATATCAAAGCCAGGAAGAAAGGGTTTGAAGCCAAAGGGGGGGGGGTGAAAGAACAGGGAAGGCTGACCAGGGGTGGAGGGAATCTGGGGCGGGGAGAGCCTAAGAGCGGGGAGGGTTAGGCCAAGGGAGAAGAGAAATCAGAATTAAATGAAAACAGCATTTGTAGCTGGGCCCCTCTCAGTCAAGTCCTGCCATGCACGCATTATCCCTCCATCGATGAAAACTAAATCCAGGGACCTGGTGCCTGGCTGCTGGGGCACATAAAGCTTGGGTGACATAATATCTTCCAGGTGGGCATGCCCCAGAAGCACACAAAGGTGCCTGACAGGTCGTTTCAAGCTGACTGTCAAGGTCAGAACAACACCACCTTCAGACACTAAACTGAAATGTCTTCATCCGTCCCCCACCCCACCCCTCCCCTTTCACCCCCCTGGGTTTTCTGTTGTTGTTTATTTTAAACCTAAGCACAGTTTGAGCAACAGACAAGCCTGACAACTGTTCAAACATATGTACACGCAACGTATTAGCTTGCAAATGGAGATATCTGGAGGCTAAAAAAAAACCGAAGGGGTGGGGGGGAACGAGTCAGCTTCTAACTAGGAGGGGATGCAGGGAGGGGGTCTGAGTGGTAAACCGCGGGTCTGAAGCGGGCTCCTGAGGCGGCATTTGGCAATGCTGTTTTGCATGGATGGAGCACAGAGCAGAGGCGGCTATTATGAAAGGAAAAGGCCTCTGCCCTTGAGATCTGTTTATTTTGCAATTAACTAGAAGTAAGAGAGGCCCCTCTGAACCTTGAGCTTGCGGGCCCAAAATTTAAAACGCCTACTGCTGCCCAGGTGCCCAAGTACAAGATCACAGGCTTATGATCTCATCGGCCCCCGCGCCGAAAAGAAAATATACGTGTATGTAAATTACTGGATGAAACCGAGCCACTCCCACTTCTGTTCAAAAGAAAACCCAAAACCTAATCCAGCCAAAAAATGTAAAGGCTCTAGGACACCCTGCAGGAGATTTGAAATCGGCCTCCGACTTTTCCAGAAAAGAAAACTAGGCCAGGGAGACTCTGTGACTTGCCAGGGATCCTGGCAAGCGGGGAGCCTCACCAAGGAACTCCCCCCCTGCATCCTCTTTCCTCGGCCTAACAGGCTCACCTGAGAGGAGACGGCCTCGCTCAGTGGGTTAAGGATCTGGCATTGCCGTGAGCTGTGGTGTAGGTTGCAGACGCGGCTCGGATCCCGCGTTGCTGTGGCTGTGGCGTAGGCCGGCAGCTGCAGATCCAAGTCAACCCTTAGCCTGGGAACTTCCACATGCCCTGGTTGTGGCCCTAAAAAACAAAAAACAAAAACAAACAAACAAAAAATTCCATTTTTGTGTATATTATAGTATACCTATTATATTAAAGCTGTACCAAATGTATACAACTTATAAATAAACATAAATATATACACAGGGTGACTGTTCAAAATTTGATGTATCAACAGGAAAGTGTGGGACCTCCTGCACTAAATGCTGACCCATCTTCTTCACAGCCGTAAAGCAAGGCCCTTGTGTGGTGCCTGGCGCCCGGCAAGTCCTCAGCTGCCACCGCCAGAATGAAAGCTGCGTTCCGCAGCCACTCGTGCAAAGGACTCCAAGATATTTCTTCTCCAAGACTCATTTCTTAAAGTGTGTTTTGACAGAGTTCCTGTCGAGGCTCAGTGGTTAATGAAGCCAACTAGTATCCATGAGGACGAGGGTTCGATCCCTGGGCTCACTCAGCGGGTTAAGGATCCGGCGTTGCCGTGAGCTGTGGTGTTAAGTTGCAGATGCGGCTCAGATCCCGCATGGCTGTGGCTGTGGCGCAGGCCGGCAGCTTTGCCGTGAGCTGTGGTGTAGGCTGGAGACATGGCTCGGATCCCGAGTTGCTGTGGCTGTGGTGTATGCACGCAGCTGCAGCTCTGATTTGACCCCTGGGCCTGGGAAGCTCCATATGCCACGGGTGCGGTCCTAAAAGACAAAAGACAAAAAAAAGGGGATGTTTTCAGGAGGTGATTTTCTTGAGACCACAATGGCCCCATGAAACGTGCACTGTAAAGGGGGACCCCTGGTACAACATTTGGGGGAACACTGCACGTTCGGCCCTGTCTTTGAGAGGCACAGGTAGGCCAGGGTATTAAATCAGGATAACAAGGATATTAAAGGCTTTCTTAGTAGCCCTCCAGGAAAGACTCCTTTTCAACTTTGTTTAATCCATTCATTTCCTAAACTAATTAACCCACAGTTCCTTTTCCCACATTATTTACATTCCATAAAACTAGTCTTCTTGGAACCTACGTAGAAAACCCTGATTTAGGCTAAAAGTCTCAAGTTTCCTTGGAGCCTGAGAATCATCAGCGTTCACCACACCTGCCCAGTGATATGAGTCTGCTGAACAGATCCTCGGCTTTGCCCGTCCGCCCCTTCCCACGCTGCCAGCTCTCAAGAGGCCGTGCAGCGGCTGCGCGTGTGTTTAGATAAAAGTCAGAAACCGCAGCTGACTCGCTGCAGGAGCAGGTTCTCAGCGCCAGAGCACACCAACTCGAAAACGAGGCTCCGCCAACCACGGTCCCCCTATCTCAGCAAGCCGGCCTCTAAGGCTCCCAGGAGCACCCCACGTCCTTGGCCATCCTGAGTTGTGGCTGGGGAACCCCAGTGGCATGCGCGCTCTCCTGAAACAGAATTCCGAGGTTTCCACTTTCTGGTGAAAAGGGGAGGTGGTTATTTTCAGCAAGCCGGCTGGGAAAGCGGAGGGCAGCTCTGGCCTTCTGTCTTCCTGGAACAATGTCTAGACTTTCCGAGGAGTCACCTCTATAAATAGCATGGTTAGTTAACCAAGAAATATAACATGTCCTACTTCAAGCTCCACTCCGGGCTGAAGTCGGGGTGGGCTTTTGCAATGTGCCCACAAATCCCACAAAGTCATCCAGTTTTTAAAAAGTAAAAACACTCTACTTTTAAAGGAGCGTTTCCTCACATCTTTGGCCTTTTAAAGTTAATGCTTCTTTTTAAGAAAAGTAGCTGCGATACTCTTCCAATTACGTCTGGGGGGGGAGTGGGTGGGGGTAAAGCGACAAGGCAATTTCGTACCCACTTTATGCAAACAGGCCTCGGGGGCTTGGATGTCAGTGGGTTCCAGCTGCAGACTGGCTGCAACACAACAGAGGCGGTGTTCCCTGGAGCAGAGCTATTCATACGCTGGGCCTCGATCGAGACCTGTTTCTGAAGTGGGTGTCTCTCCCCCAAAGGAGTCTAGCCTTAAAAGAAATACATCTGCAGCTCTGTGCCCACGCGCGTACACTACACAGGCCAAGCCAGGAGCGTCTGCTCACTCCGCGTAGTGGTCCGAGGAGCCAGCATCCACGAGACTGGGAATATTCCGACTCAGACAACTTGGCAAGTTCAGGCCCGTGGTTCTTTCTCACCCAAAGGGTGTATGTTCTATTCAGTTATGATGCTTCTAGAAAGAAATAACTGAGAGGAGGAGAAAAAAAACCCCCAAAAACAGTGTTTTCTTTGCAATGGAAAAATGGAAAGGTTCCGTTGACTGGCCATCGCAGGCTCGAGGGCTGGAAGAGATTAGGGGCCTGCAGTGACATCAATAGAGGGAGACGATTACAAACGTAGGTAGAGGGATGATTGCTTCAGAAGGGCTTTTAAAGGCCTGACAACTTCTCTTGAAGGATGGCCCCAGCAGTGTTCTCTGAAGGCAGGACTGTCAGGCTATGCGCGTGGAGGACAGTTCAAAGAAAACAAAACACTTAAGCGTAATCTTTTGGAGGGCGAGGCATCGTGGCATAATGATGATAAAATGCTACTTCTGGATCTGACAAGCGGCACAGCTGTTGGATGGTAAGGAGAAGGTTCTGGCTGAGCCAAAAGCTGTGAATTCACTCGGCCTATTGTTCTTCAGTTAGAGAGCGAATCTGGCCCCAGCGTACTTGTGTGACCCAGGAATGAGCCTGGCAGCAGCCTCAAAACGCGCCCATACTGAACTCGGACCTTTAAGTAGAGTCTGTGATGCTACGGTGCCACAGGGGGTCCTTGAAGCAAAAATATACGCCTCAGAGAGGGGCACAGAGAAGTCCTGTCTAAGTCTGCACCCCAGGCCTTGCACTTCTGTCTCTGACTTTCAGCTCTAAACGACTTGGGGACATCATACATTATCCTGTGCTCGCGCTGTAAAGAACAGGGCACACGGGCACCTTCTCACACCACCTGCCGCACTCAACACAGACTGTTATTGTCCCAGCGAACCACATAACCACCGCCAGGGGCTTCTAGAGTCCCAGGGGAGGAGCACCTCATGAATACCAGCTCCTGTTTCAAGAAAGATGAATGAAGATCTAGAACGCATTAGATGGGAAAATGTGTTTTATAAGGCAGGAGGAAAAGAGAGTTGAATAATTTTCTCAGGAAGAAAAAGGGAAATGGAAAACAAAGCAGAGGAGTTCCCATTGTGGCTCAGCAGGTTAAGAACCTGACTAGTCTCCACAAAGATGCAGGTTCGATCCCTGGTCTTGCTCAGTGGCTTAAAGATCCGGCGTGGCCTCAAGACACAAGCAGTATGGGCTGCAGACAAGGCTCGGATCTGGCATTGCGGTGGCTGTGGCACAGGCCTGTGGCTGCTGCTCCCAGGTGTCCCCTAGCCTGGGAACTTCCATATGCTGCGGGTGTGGCTCTAAAAAACACAGCAAAATAAAACAAAACAAACAGAGAAGAAAACCAAGTGGAGAAATGAACGCAAAGAAAGCAGCAAAGGGGAAGCGGGTGAGGGGCCTAAGCTACCTCGTGTGGACCCATGCACTGCCCTACCTGTGACGTGTTCTGTTTGTTCATTGCTGCGGCAACAACAGGGCACCAGTAAACAAAGGATTCAAATTTTAGAGGAAAGAAAGAAGGTATGAGCTGCTTTCCATCACTCACACCCACCTAATCATAAAAACAGAAAAGTTACTCTGGGAAACAGGGGAAAAAGAAGTGCTCCTTCAAAATATTCTTTAAAACAATCCAGGCAGAAGGAAATTTGAGAATTTTTTAATGTCTGGGAAACAAACAACAACAGTTCCCGTTGTGACTCAGTGGGTTAAGAACCCGACTAGTATCCATGAGGGCACAGGTTCAATCCCTGGCCCCGTTCAGTGGGTTAAGGATCAGTGTTGCTGTGAACTGCGGTGTAGGTCGCAAATGCAGCTCGGATTTCGCATTGCGGTAGCTGCGGTGTAGGCTGGCAGCTGCAGTTCTGATTCGACCCCTAGCCTTCCATATGCCGCGGGTGTGGCCCTAAAAAGAAAAAAATAACAAAGAAGTAAAACCCACACACAGACCCCAAATCCTCTGCACATCGGAGAAAGCTGAGGAGCCGGCGGGCAGCCCAGTGAACCAAAAGGCGCACTAATTTCCAGCTCAGAAGCAGGTTCCTGAAGGAAAGAATCACTACGGTCACATCCTGCCTAGAAATCAAGAGGTCGCAGCTCCTGACATTTAAAGGAGGATTGTTTAATAAAAGTGTGGCTGTTTTTGGTTTAGCGGATCCAAAAATTCGAGTCCAAAGTTAACAAAGAACAAATAAAGAAAAATTCCCCAAACTGTGAAACCTTGCTAGGTTAGATCATGACAGAAATTTATGACCGCTTCCTTCCCGGGCAGAAAGGAGCACAATTAGAAGGCTGCAAACAAGAGGCCCTTTGTACCAGCATGTTATGTTTTGCCGGTTCTATTACGCATTGGCTGGGAGATAAGAATAAACAGGACAACACCCTCTCCAGCCCGGGGAGGAGGGGCGGAGGGAGAGCGGGTTGCACTCATTCTTGGGCATGTATGTGCATACTGGCTATTCACAAATTGAGGCACTTAAGAAAATTGGGCACTTAACAGTCGGGAGTGAGTATAAGCATTCAGAAGCCTTTTATGGCACAACCAGATCTTTCAAGAACAAGCCACGGGCAAGAGGGAGCCTTACAGTTTTTCTCTACTGTCAATGGCATTGAAGGTACTGCAGTCACTGATCATTATCTCTCTATGCTCTTTACTTATCGGTCCTAGTTTTTGTTCAGTGTTCGAAAAACATATGAATGATGATGAGCAAACATATAAATAATGCCTCGTTCCCTGCGACCTGTCTAAAAAAAAAAATTTTTTTTTTTTTTTTTTTTTTTGCAAGGAATCAACCAGCAGCCTCTGTGGGGGGAGAAGCGGGGAGAAAAGGTGGTGACCCGACGCTGCTCCCTTCTCCACGAAGCAGTGGCGGGGAGGGTGGTGGGTGCCAGTCTGGGTGCCAGGTGCTCTGATGCCCCTCCATGGAAAATTCTGCACAAGGACAGTAGATGCTAAGCCGAGTCAGGTTCTGATCAGCGGGCCATCGGACGCCATGGCACTGCTGGTCCCCAGGAATCGGAGAAAAGATCTGACCTCTCTGGCAACCCTCTCCCAACACATGCGACTGCCTGGACCATCAATCTCTGCCCGGCCTCCGCCCTTCCTTAGTTAGCGGCTCTTGCTCACTTTCCTTTTATGGCGGTGCCAGTGGCGCAGGTGACCCAGGCCTGGAGGGACCATGGCATTTCCTGGTGCCCAGAATGAGCCTAAGGAAAGCCATTCAAATAGCTCACTGCCCTTCAGCCCCACACCCTGCTACTCGGGCCCATTACAATGGACTTTGGACTTAAGCTACCCTCAGCCCAGACGCTTCTCCCCAGATGATCACATGGCTGGCTCCTTCCTGTTCGGCACTCTCACTGCCAATGTCACTCTTTCTTTTCCTTTTTCCCTCCTTTTTCTGCCACTCTGTGGCACATGGAGTTCCCGGGCCAGGGTTCAGATCCGAGCTGCAGTTGTGAGCTACAACACAGCTGTGGTAATGCCAGATCCTGTAACCCACTGTGCCTAGCCGCGGGGATCGAACCCGAGCCCTAATGCTGCAGAGACGCCTCCAATACCATTGCACCGTGGTGGGAAGTCCTGCGAATGTCACTCTTTGCCTCCTCACCCTAAGGAGGCTACGGGTCCCCAGGTACTCTGTCACTTACTTGGCTATGTTTTCTTCATAGCACACATCTTAATTATCTGTTTTTATTTGTATTTTTTCTCCCCTGACCAGAATGAACGTTTTATGATGACAGAGCTCTCATCAGTCTTGTTCACTGTTGCAGGCTCAGCATCTTAAATCCTACCTGGCACACAGTATATGCTCAATAGAACTTTAAGAATGAATAAGTGAATCAATAAACAAACAACGAACACGTGAATAAGTCTGGTACAGAACCAGTGGGAAAAGGTCAAAGTGGAACGTGTCACCTATCATCAAGCACACTGGTGCCCTTTTTTGTCTGTTTGTTTTTCTTGCTTTTTTAGGGCCTAAACTGCGGCAAATGGAAGTACCCAGGCCAGGGGTCAAATCGGAGCTGCCGGCCTATACCACACTCATAGCAACTTGGGATCTGAGCCACGTCTGCAACCTACACCAGAGCTCACGGCAACGCTGGATCCTTAACCCACTGAGTGAGGCCAGGGGTTCTCAACATCGAACCTTTCTGAAAGGACCTGCAGGAGAGTCTTCAGATTCAGAAAGAGAAGCGGGGGAAAAAAAGAATGTATTTGGACGTCAGCAAGGCAGTTCTGCCAACCTAATTATGCCCCGTGACATGTAATTGTGAACTGTTGAAACACAAATGGGGAAGCAAGGCACTTATTATAAACACACACAGAGGTAAGACCGAGGTGTTAACTTTGAGGCAACTGTGATAAATCTGGTTCCAGGATATTTTGCCATTAACATTATTCTTGTTATAGCAAAGAGCGTGAGCATGAGGGCGGGCTCCTTTTATGTATTTGTCAATACCTAGGAAATCAGGCTTACCCCTCAGTCCCCCCCCAGCTGAAATGTTCGAGAAGATACGAGGACACTGTGAAAAAGACAGAACACTAATTATACCAACATGAAGAGAGCTGTTCGAGACATTGGAGACTCATTTATTTATTTATTTTATTTTTTTGTCTTTTTGTCTTTATGTGGAGCCACACCTGCGGCATGTGGAGGTTCCCAGGCTACAGGTCTAACAGGAGCTGTAGCCACCGGCCTACACCACAGCCACAGCCACGCGGGATCCGAGCCACGTCTGCGACTTACACCACAGCTCACGGCAACGCCGGATCCTTAACCCACTGATCAAGGCCAGGGATCGAACCCGCAACCTCATGGTTCTTAGTCAGATTCGTTAACCACTGAGCCACGAAGAGAACTCCTGGAGGCTCATTTAAAATGCATTCTTATCTTCATACAGACACCGTATTAGTCAGTCCAAGAAATGTGCACTTGCACGGCTCCTTAGGTGGCAGACGCAGCCTTCAGGAAAGGCAAAAGTGAAATGAAATAAAAACGGAAGGCCCACCCTCACTAAATGAGAAAAGGACGGGAATGGAACTGTCAACAGTGCCTTAAAGGCCACCTGGTCATTCTTCTCCAGATCAGAACAGAATGAAATTACCTCTCTCCTGGAAGAGTGATTCAGAAAAGGAGGGAGGGATTTAGTAACACCTTTTTTTTTTTTTTTTGGTCTTTTTAGGGCCTCACTTGCAGCTCATGGAGGTTCCCAGGCTAGGGGTCAAATGGGAGCTACAGCCACAGCCACGCCAGATCTGCGCTGCATCTGCGACCTACACCACAGCTCATGGCAACGCCAGATCCTTAACCCACTGAGCGAGACCAGGGATGGAACCCGAGTCCTCCTGGATACTAGTTGGGTTCGTTAACCGCTGAGCCACGACGGGAACTCCAATAGCTCTTTTTATATTAAAAGCTAACAAAAACTATGAAGTACAGTATTGACAATGTTCTGGTTACTGCTATGTTTGGAAAGCACTCCAGATTCTAAAACAGTGCTCGTGCATTATTTACTTCCCTAGAAGCTGATCTGTCACAGTCAGGCGTTCAAACCACACAAATGAGTTTTTATATTGGCATCAGGCTCAAAGGCAGACTCAGAGAGGAGAGTTTTAAGATTATTCATGTGAACCATGATATGTAATATCTAAAATACTGCAAAACCTTTCATTATACATAATACCATCCCCCAAATTTTTTAAATGCCTTAAAATGATCATTAATAATTTACCCATTTTAGTTCATGAGGGACTGACTGTTTAATATCATCTACAAGAAAAGCATCCTAAATTACTCTACAATGTAATTCATGCTGATTACGACCTTGTCGCTAAAGAAGTCCAGAGGTATGGAATTTATGACCTTGCATACATGTTTACAGAGTGTGGACTCAGGAAAGAACCACTGAATTTACCAAGAAATCCTCTGATCGCCCGTGCGTTACAACTAATGGGACGACGGCAAATTTCAGGGCAGAGGTCTTTTCCAGTGGCTTCTTCTAGACTGGGGATTTCTCCACTCCTGTTTTAAGGTACAGAATGGACCTACAAGACTGTCATTTTGTTCCAGTTTGCTTTATAGAGCCCTAAGCCAAGATGGGACCATAAATAAGAACAGCAGGGCCCCAGGAGCCAGCTGAGTCATAAACTCCACTCGGTTGCATGTGGTTCAAGGTGTTGGGATCCCGAGAGAATCGAGCCGAGCAAGTGGAATCAATTTAGGTCCGAGTTATGAAAAAACACAGCAGTGCCTCCCCGCCCCCGACTGGCAGGGGAAGATGGCACAATCCCCCCTCCACTGTTCAAATACAGGGAACGGTCGCTAAGCCCAGGAAAACACCTAGACCAGGGCAGGCTATTTCCACAGCCTAAAAAGAAGGGGAAAAAAGATATTTAACAATCAACCACAGATTTTTAAATGTACAGTTCTCCTGTTTTTAAGCATAAAAGTAGTCTTGTTGCTGCTAAATTATTATCACCAGCACATTTTTTTTTTTTTTTGACATTTGTGCCCAGAACCATTTGGCCATAGAGTACTTATGCTTACTTAAAAAAAAAAAAAGAAGTTAAGCATGTTTAAATCAATTTAAATATCTCGAAAAGCAGCAAACAAACAGTCTACCTGCTTGGGCATGCAAACTTAAAAAGAGAAGCTTTATAGATCGGCCTACAGGTCAACGAATTCAGGTTTTGGCAGACTGAGGTCAGGAAGGAGCTATAGCAAATAAATGCAGCTTTGTATGAAAAATACTCTGCTTCTGGTTCCCTCAGGTCAGAACTTGGAACTGTTAGCAAACATGCCCCGAAAAACTGCAGCTTTCATAAAACGCTGAAAACTCCCAAGTAAATACAGCCTCACAACGCGATGTACAGATGAGAAAGATTTAATGAACTACCCTTCCTTTGCTAATAATTCTGTTCAAATTAAGTCCAGCAGACTCTTCAAAGGGACCAAAGAAGCCCCCTCGTTAAGACAAATTCTACATAGACAGAGTCAAGAAATTACATGATGCACATAACCAAATACATATAATTATCCTAGTTTTTACACTCCCATTATCTTCATGAATATAGGATAAAAATCAGTCTAAATGACCTTCTCAGACTTCCTGAAGGACGAAGGCTAGCCGGCCAGCTTTTTAAAAGTATACGTATGTAGTAAAGATCAAAAGCAAATGTTCTGGTCAGTTCTTTTCTACTCATGGGTTTTTACTAAGAATGTGTGCAGTTTGAGGGAAAACACCACAAATGACAGCTGTTCAAAAGCATGGAAATTAATTGGTGGCAGGAATTTCCTTGACTAATAGGGAAAAACTTAAAGTCACATGTTTTGATGAGCTTATTTTTCCCATCCTTAGTCAAGCAAGTTCACTGTTAGTGATTAAAATTTCCAAACAGAAATATAACCGAGAAAATCCCGAGGACATAACCAAGTCAAATGCTGCATGAAATGCTGTTGCCTATTACTAAGCAGACAACCGCATTAATGAATTTGAGGCATAAATAACATATAGGGAAAGGTTCAACCGGCGGGTCTTGATTTTCTATAGGAACCGAAAGAGTTGACAATAAGAATAATACATTTATCCTATGAAAAAATTGTAGCAAGACAAGTGATGGCCTCCCGCTCCCCCAGTAATTTATCTGCTTTGAGCTATTTTTCTAGAAGTGGTGATAGATTTACACGGACCCATCCACATTTCTGACAAAGGGGCTCTCACGCTGTTGCCCTTGTGACCGGTGCTGAGAACGGATGAGACAGCCGCTCAGGATTACGGCAGCAGCCTCTGCCCTGGAACCACGTTGTATTACTCTGCTCGGAGCTGTGACCTTGGGCTCGTTAGCATGATGCTTTCACCGCCTAACCCAACAGGCCACCCATCAGCCCCGGGCCAGCGTCCATCACTCTGGGGGCACAACGTGCTCTCAATCCCCGCTGCATGGTGAGCTTTTGATTTCCGAGGCGGCTGAACTGAGCCTGGGATAGCCGAAGGCTCGTGCATGGGGGAGTGGGCACACACACAGACTCCAAGCGTGAGCTACCGGTGGCCCTTGCAAGCGAATCCGATGGCAGCTCTGCCAGGGCTCAGGGAAAGCAAGAAACGGTCAAAGAATTTCCTCCAGGCGCCACAACAGAAGAACGTACCTGGCCATCCCCAGGCTTGGGAAGTTGGCAGGGACAATGAGCACATCCAGCCTGCCGAACGGGTGAGTTCCCAGGACAGAGTGTGCTGCTGAGAGGCAAGGGGGGATCAGCGGCAGAAGGGCCTCTTGGCAGGCACCCTGGAGGCACACTGGAGCAAAGAGCCGATGCGGGATGACCTCCTGGGTGGTGGCAGAAGCATTCTGGAAGCGGCAGGGGTATTCCACATGTCCACAGACGCCGATGTTCCTGGGAGGACACAAAATAAACGGATGCGCCTTATGGTGAGTCGGGTTTATCCTTCTGGCAGTGGAGTTGAGGAACTCTTAAGACATAGACACCTTCGAGGAGTTCCCGTCCTGGCTCAGTAGTTAATGAACCCACCTAAGTATCCAGGAGGACGCGAGTTCGATCCCTGGCCTTGCTCGGTGGGCTAAGGATCCGGGGTTGTCGTGAGCTGTGGTGTAGATCGCAGACGCGGCTCGGATCCCGCGTTGCTGTGGCTGTGGTGAAGGCCGGCAGCTACAGCTCCTGTTAGACCCCTAGCCTGGGAACCTCCATATGCCGTATGTACAGCCCTAAAAGACAAAAGACAAAAAAAAAAAAAAAAGACATAGACAACTCTGAGACAGTGGTTCTGACGGGCTTGGAAGGAAAGAAGTTCAGTTGAGTTCTTGCCGTGTCTGTTTCCGTATAGCAGTAAAAAATTACAGGTCAAAAACCTTATCCATGTGCTGCATTGACTGAGGATCTTCAGCCTAAGCTAGTGAAAGTAATAAAAACTTATTTTTTTTCAGGGCCTCAGGTATGGCATATGGAAGTTCCCAGGCTGGAGGTCGAATTGGAGCTGCAGCTGCTGGCCTACACCACAGCCACAGCCACGCAGGATCTGAGCCGCATCTGCGACCCACACCGCAGTTCACAGCAATGCCAGATCCTTAACCCACTGAGCGAGGCCAGGGCTCGAACCCTTATCCTTATGGATGCTAGTCAGATTCGTTTCTGCTGAGCCACAACAGGAACTCCAGCAAAATCTTATTTTAGAATAAATGGGTGGAGAATCTCCAAGACTCAAAACAACAAAACAACCCCCCATCAAAATAAAAAGCAACTCCTGCCTTTGGAAATGTGCTTTTCAAATGTCACCATGGGAAAAATCCTCTCCAACTCAGGGGCAATTTGTAACTCAGAAAGGAAGGGACAGTGCAATCAAATTAAAGATCCCCTGCTGAAATGTCCTCGAATAAAAGATGATGAAAAACCAAAGGATGATTCGGGTTCTAGCTTTTCAAAAGAATATAAAACATTTTACTGAAAAGTAAATGAGGCGTTCTTTACAGAGACCATCAAAAGTTGTGCTGTTGAGGAGTACAGAGGCACGTGGATAATGTATTTTCCCCAAGCCACTTTCAATACAAATTTAACGGAATCAACCTTTTAAGGAAACAGATCAGAGCCCAACCCACACCATCTGACCACTGCCAGTTATTCTGTCAAAGGTGGAACTCAGAAAGAATTCCTAGAACCTGACTCAGAAGCCTCAAGAGAACTTATCTACCCAAAGAAACCAACATCAAAGGAAACCCTGTTTTTCCACCTGTTAACACATCCTTGATTGAGACAGAACGGAAAGCCCCTCTAATTTTAACTTACAAATTAGAATTCTAACTGTAGTTATGTATTAGATTCATGGGGAACACAGAAAATCCTTAAAATGCTAGCATGTCCCAGTATGGGCAGAGCGCAACAATAATTTCTCTCCGCATTTTTGAAGGGCCTTTCCCCCATCCAGGGCCAGCTCTGCTCAAGGAGAGCCGTGCAGCTATGAAATCTGCCTCAGCCTCCACCAGCCTGGGACACAGAACACAGCTCCCAGGACCGATGGCATTTTGCCACAGTTCAGGGTAAGAGAAATGGGCAGAGGCCCACAAAAACGTCTGCCGGGATAAAGCGACAGTAAGAATATCACTGTGGACACTGAACGCAAGCCAAGGTCCCCGGATTGACAACCTTGCTTTACGGAGGAAGTGAGTAAAGGTGCTGACAGGTAAACATCAAACTGAATAGGCTGTAATAATTGTCCAACTCATGACAAGTACTGTGCTGGTGCATCAGTTCAACCAAAGCTGAGAGAATCGTCTGGCGCAGCCGAAGAGATACCCGCACCCCCCAAAGTCACTTTGTTCAAAAGAAAAGGGAGTTAAATTCTCTCTGGACACAGATGGCACTGGCCAGGGGAACGAAGCTTATTCCAGATGTGTGAATTAGTATAGTTTTTCATAATCAAAGCCTGGGAGAAAATGTCGGACTTTAAGGCAATCTAGCTATAAACACGCTGACCATTAAGACCATTAAGCTTCTCAATAAAAAATGGAAACAGCATCAGGGAAGCCACAGGTGGTTCCTCTGGGGGATCAAGAAATCCAGGCTGGAGTTCCCGTCGTGGCGCAGTGGTTAACGAATCCGACTAGGAACCATGAGGTTGCGGGTTCGATCCCTGGCCTTGCTCAGTGGGTTAAGGATCTGGCGTTGCCGTGAGCTGTGGTGTAGGCTGCAGACGCGGCTCGGATCCCGCGTTGCTGTGGCTGTGGCGAAGGCCGGCGGCTACAGCTCCGATTAGACCCCTAGCCTGGGAAACTCCACATGCCGCGGGTGTGGCCCTAAAATGACTAAAGGCAAAAAAAAAAAAAAAAAAAAGAAAAGAAATCCAGGCTGTTAGACTGGCTAACCGTGACACAAGACAAGCAGCTCAGTATCTGGGGCCGCTTTTTCCTCATCTCCAAAGTGGTCTCACAAAAAGCGCTGCCCAGGGAGGAAAGGAATTGTTGATCGGAAGGCGGTGTGAGGGAACTTACTGGGGTGATGGCATGTTCTCGGGTTTGGGGTATGGTGTATACAGTCGTCAAAGTCTCATCAAACCAAACCCTTAAGATCTGTGTGTTGTGTGTATCTTCATTACGCTCTGCTTAAAAACAAACAAAAAACCCAAAATGGTTTCTAAGGTTCCTTCTGGCGCTGTGATTTCTGGCAACCGACCAACACGAGCCCCACTTCGGACAACAGCCGTGAGGCAATACTGTACTTTTGTAAAGTCAGTCACAGTCTTCCACAGAACCAGACACTCAACGATAGCACATCTTCCTTTCACACTAGCCTGCAGGTGTTGACCTATGCGGTACGTGCCTGCTCCAGTGCACACCCAATATCATCAACCCGTCAAGCATTTGCAAATACATGTTCCTTGTGCCCAGACTTGTAACCCAAGTAAATATTTTACTAATAAAGACTATTAATCAACTGGATTTTTAATTAACAAATAATCTGTAGTACTAATGATAATAAGAATAGTAAACACTAATAACTCCTACCACAACAGCTATTGAACATTTATTACGTGCCAAGAACTGTTCTAAACCCTTTATATGCGTTATCCCAGTAAACCCACACAACATTCCCAAGCAGTAAGAACTATTCTTTTCATCACAGCGTGAGTCATCAGAAGCTCCTCCCTGCTGACCCTCCTTCTCCACGTACTTCATTCTGCTTCTTGAGGAAACTGGATTTTTCTCGAAGCTGATCCCAGCTGCTCTGTGGTTCTCCGACTTCCTGCTCCTCCTCGTAGTTACTGCCCGCTAACATTGCCACGAGTGGGAAGAACTGGTGAAATGTGTGTTAGGCTGGTAAATGATGGGAGCTCGATCACTGCCTCCTTCTTATACAATCGCCAGGTTGAAATCATTTTATAAGAGGTCTTTTCAAAGAATAAGAGTGACCATGTTTTCCTCAGAAACACAAGACGGAAAACTTTCTCCTTCAGCTACCCTCTTGTTTCAAGAAGGCACGACTGTTAAGGATCTGGCATTGTCACTGCAGCGGCTCGGGTCGCTGCTGTGGTGTGGCTTTGATCCCTGGCCAGGAACTTCTGCATGCCACCGGCTCAGGAAGAGGAAGAAGAAGAGGAAGAGGAAGAGGAAGAAGAAGAAGAGGAAGAGGGGAAAGAAGAAGAGGAAGAAGAGGAAGAGGAGGAAGAAGAGGAAGAGGAGGAAGAAGAGGAGGAAGAAGAAGAGGAGGAAGAAGAAAAGGAAGAAGAGGAAGAGGAGGAAGAAGAAGACGAGGAGGAGGAGGAAGAAGAAGGTAGCACGGTGCTAGAAACACCTGACAAAAAAAGCTTCCCCAGGAGTTCCCTTCGTGGCTGAGTGGTTAAGGAATCCGACTAAGAACTGTGAGGTTGCGGGTTCGATCCCTGGCCTTGCTCAGTGGGTTAAGGATCCAGCGTTGCCGTGAGCTGTGGTGTAGGTTGCAGACGCGGCTCGGATCCCGCGTTGCTGTGGCTGTGGCGAAGGCCGGCGGCTACAGCTCCTGTTAGACCCCTAGGCTGGGAGGTGCGGCCTCCCTTGGAACTACCTACTTTTACTCACACCCCCTTCCTTGGTTCAACCTGATAATTCAGTAAATATGCCCCATATTCTCACTCTATTCAAGGCAACTCTCAGGATGCTGCAGTGTACACACGTAAGAATAAAACTCCAGCCCTATCTTTGAGGAACTTACAGTTTTGTTGGCAGAAAAAGAATCAAAATTCTGATACAGTTTCCACAATGTATTAACACATGTTAGCAAGCAGATTAGATGTGTGCTTACGGTAAAAATCACAAGTGTTCAAAATGCCACCGCCAGCCCCCAAGAATTGCTGACAATGATGTCAACATACACAATGATACAGTAGCGACTGGAAGTTGGATGCATTTAGTATATGGCAAAGCACATGAGACAGGCGCAACCAGAGACAGAATGCTGAAATACCAGGGGGAGCAAGGGCTGGAGAAACCAAGCCAAGCCAGACAGACATGGACAGGCCTCTCTCATGGTGATGGGTGTCCTAGAAACTGGTGTTTCCCCCTATGATTTATACGTATCATTCTTCTTTCCCAGACTTGCAATGAGATAGAAAGAGGGTTCACTCCCCCAGGATCCACAAGGGACTTTTCATCGACTTTACAGCTTTAAAGAAGACCTTTCACCCAAGTCTTTCCTTCTTTAGGACGAACAACCACAGTGTCTTTTCTTCTTCATGGTGCCTGCTTTCCATGTTTTTGTTTTTTTTTTTTTTGCGCTTTTTAGGGCCACACCCGCAGCACATGGAAGTTCCCAGGTTAGGGGTCAAATCGGAGCTGCAGCTGCTGGCCTACGCCACAGACACAGCAGTGCCAGATCCAAGCCAGGTCTGTGGCCTGCACCACATCTCGCGGCAACGCCGGATCCTTGACTCACTGAGCGAGGCCAGGAATGGAACTCGTGTCCTCAAGGATACTGGTCAGGTTCATTACCATTGAGCCACGATGGGAACTCCTGCTTTGCTTGCTTTTAATCACTTTTGCTGAGTCCTCTGGACTTTATCCAAGTTTCCGTGTTGGGCTTACGTATAAGGCCCCCAAATGAAGACGCTTTACCAAAGGCTCCGAGAGGTTAAACAACATACAAAATCCCTCTGTAGCTGGAGAAGGTTATACGGCAGCCAGAGAAAACTGATAAACTCTCAGGGGTTTACCTGAGTGCCTTTTAACTAACCTATTTGCTCACCCAGCCTGGGTTAGTGTGTGCATGGAACCGGGGCTGAAGAGGGGCTGTTCTTGCCATAACCATGTGAATGATGATCAAAAGTTCTGTGACCAATTCTTTGGCCAAATTTCTGGGCTACAGATGGACACTCAGGCAAATGCAAGCCTGTGGCATATAAGGCCCCTGTAAAAGTTACATTTACATGAATTGAACTGGTGGTCTCAGGCAGGTTTGAAGTAGAAAAGGGGGGGGGGAACGATTGGAGGAGGCGAGGGGACCAGATGTGAACATAACCAGAAACACCACTGCAGTTGGCACTTCAGAGCACCTTTGTTGGCAAACTTAGCATGGAGCCAAAGATTTAATGGATAAAAACACAAAGCCACCCTTTGATGGCTAAAGACAGTGCACATGAAGCACGCAGCCAGGGAAGGATTAAGCAAATGTAAGCTATTATTTTATCAGCAGTACATGTGTGATGGACAAGCCCAGTGATAAATGGGGGGGAAGCTTCGTCACAGCCGGTCGGACGGGGGAGGGAGCGTGGGAGGGGGACAGGGGAGGGCGTGTGGAAGAGGGACAGGGAAGGGCGTGTGGGAGGGACTCCGCTCCACGGGCCTCACGTTTTCCTTACAAGGACGTGACTCCCTGCAGTGGCACCCTTGACCTTTCTAGACAGCTGGTCGGATCGGGCCGGCCACTCTGGGGTTTCTTTTTTTCAATCTGTTTGCCCACAGAGGGGTTACTTTCTGGCTGGTAGGCGGTCTGTGTGCATCTGTGCTATGCAGGCTGGCGGAGGTCCAGCGGGGTGGGTAAACGGGATGGGTAGCTTTGTCTAGTTGGGAAGTGTTAGAAAAAAGCCCATTGAAACTGAGCACCCGAGCCCTCGCTCAGCCTGGCTTTTACCGACAATACAGCCTTTATTTTGCGCTCCTTCTGTCTGTTTCTCAGTCGGGAGGACAGAAGAGGAGTCCCATTTGCCCCCTTCTCCGAAACCCCATCAGGCATTTCAGATATGCTCTCTTTCCAGGATCCCTGCATGATCTGGCCCTATCCTGTCCCTTCACGATGACAGAGGCGAGACGAGCCGAAGGCCGATGGTGTCACTTCTGGGCAGCCGAGCGAGCACACGAGACGTGGCTGCTGCCCACTCACCCACCTCGTACCGCATCTCTGGGGATATGGCTGGAAGGGCAAATAACACATTTCTACCCTTGCCTTCCCCTGGGCTTCCGGAAGCACACCTCCCCTACCAGTCGAGGAGCTCCGAGGGTGTGGATAAAGAACACGGTGCCGCTGTACCGCAGAGAACTGGAGAGCCCCCAACAAGGCCTTTGCTCTACAGGGCAGGGGACTGTGGCCTACCCAGAGACATACCCAGTCAGCGGGCATGGCGCCTTCAGTGATCTCAGCTTCCGTTTTCTGTTCCAAGATGACGCGTTCCAGTCGATGACCGCGGCTCAGTCGTGACACTGCCTCTCCGGGTGCGAAGCGAGATCGGACTCCAGGTAAGGTGTGGACGTTACACACAGCTTTTTTTTTGAAGGCCCCCTTCTCCACCCCGCCCCCCCAGGCAAGATTCTGGATCTCCTCTCTAAGGCGCAAGCTCAGATGCGAACCCAGGTGTTGTAACTCAGGCGGGATGTGAACATGAATAAGTCGCTGTCTGAAGCCACAGTACCTTTTTGTGAAAAATAGAGATAATGAAACCCGTCTTATGGGCTTATCCTCAGGACTAAGTCAGGTGACATTTAGATCAGACTTTCCCTGACTGCAAACATCCAGTGGCCTCTGTATCAATTCAGGCTAGGATAGGCTGCGGTAACAAGTGACCCCAGTGTTTCAGGGGTTTAATACAAAAAAAGTTCATTTCTCAATCATACTAAGTCCACCGGAGATGCAGGTGACTCACCAGAGCCCCTGTACTCCCCATTCAGAAATCTGGGGCGCCTGCCCCTGCCCAGTGAGACCTCCCCTGGGAATTCCACAGCAAAGGAGAGAACGCCATAGTGTCTAACACACAATTAACTGTTCCCATGCGAGTGTAACACGGTACTTCCGGCCACAATCCTCTTCTTCCCTCAAGGGGGCCTCAGTAAAACCCAGCACGCAGTCGAGGATCCTCTACACAGCTCAGGGCAGAAAGTCCAAAATGGGGAGGTATCTGAGCAGGGAGCAGAAATTACTTCCCTCCCTCCGAAAAGCAAACGCGGGCAGGAAGACAGGCCTGTGTTAAGACAGGACTCAGCGGCTTCGTCTCCTAAAGATACGAACCACGGCTGTCACTGTGGTAAGAAGGAAAGCGACGGAGAAAAGTAAAAAACCAACACAAAAGGAATCTGCCCTGAGAGCATATCTTCGCTGGTTTTCAAGGACGAACTGAGTATCTATCTGCATCATTACTCTCCACCAAAAGGTACTGACTTAAGTGACTTTTTGCAAATAGGAATAAGGATTAAACTGAGGTGGGGATCAAAGTCCTAGGCGTGAAGCCCGAAGCAGCAGTGCGCGATGAGCACACTTGCGTGCCTCTTAGGTGCATTCTCCTCCCTTCTGGCTTAAAAATGAGAACCAGCTGCACATATGCAGAAGCAATGAGTGAATACCCAAGGCCTTTACTGATTTTCTAGTTTATTTTTTAAATTTTTTAAATGATTTTTATCTTTCCATTATAGCTGGCTTACAGTGTGCTGTCAATTTTCTACTGTACAGCAAGGTGACCCAGTCACACACACATAGATACATTCTTTTTTCTCACATTATCATGCTCCATCATAAGTGACCAGAGCTCCCAGTGTGTTTTTTTTTTTTAAACTGATGTCCTCTGATCCACCCTGAAAACAAAGAAATTGCTACCGAAGTTAACAGAGCCCCGACCCAGCAAGAGTCTCATAACCCAGCATCCTTCTGCTAGCTTCCTTGTGTCCCGGGCTCCTATGGGGGCTGAGTCCTTGCACCGAGGCAGAGCTGCCCCTACAAACGCACTGCTAACAGCAGTCACGGAGCCAAAAAGGCAGAGTGGCCTATAAAGCAATCCATCAGACAAGCAATGTCTTTCTACGAAGTTGTGTTTGTGAACAAATAAGCACCGAAAACCAAAGTTAAAAGGTGCAGAAGGAGAGAAAGCGTTGAACCTGAAGATTCTGTTGACTTCACGAAACACATAAAAATATCTCGCCTGACTTCACGGAGCAGTTCGTTTATCTATTTCTTTTTCTTTCTGCATAAACAGTATGCCCACATTTCTGCCTCTCCCTCCCAGTAGGGCTTTTTTCCTGCTTTGATTAATCATATTTTGTTTAGTTTCTCAGCAGGGATGACTCACGTTCCCAGTGCTTGGAATAAATGCATCACACCGCTCCCGCAAGGGTTTGTTTTTCAGCAAGTTCCCAAATACAAACCTGAAGTCAGCCTCAGAAGGTGAAAAGGATGTCTCTGTAGCTGGATCATCTGATGAGCAGATCTGTGGCTTCGTTTCTGCCCAGGATCCCACTGCAATTGTGAAGGTGGAGGCTGGCATTGGCATGGTTACGTAGTAATGCCAGCTTGAGCAGTCTATAAACGGGAAGAGAAAAACATAATGAGGCCAATGTATGGTTCTGGACCTTACTCTGTATTTTTTCCCTCGAGGCACTTTAAGAGCTTTAGCTGGTATGAGCTAATTCTTCAAGGTGGGTCACGTCAACTGAAGAGGCCTTCTTCTAGGTCTCAGGGAAAGCCAGAGGGATGATGGATTCAGGACAGCAGAGGAGGTCTGGATCTCCTCCAGTTAGGATCGGTTTGAAGCCCTTCTCATGAGACTATCAATAAAGGGTGGCGCTTGAGGTGGCCACTAGTAGCTGCAAACACCTAAGGGCATGGGTCGTGTGCTGCGATGGAGTCAAGGGCATGTCTTCTCCGCATTGCGTAGCACGGTACTTGACATAAAAAGGAAGATGCTCCGTTGAATGAGGGAATGATGTTCACTCAGCAAGAAAGACTGCCTCTGTGCGGCCAAACTACTTTGTCTAAATTCAGTGCAAGTCCATCTAAAATGGATATAGTAAAAATCAATGGACTGCAGAAGTAAAGTACTTGGGTTTTAGTCCCAACCCAGAAGCTACCTGTCTGTGGTCTTATCCCTCATCCTTTTGATCTGTTTCATGCACTGGAGTGGTCTCCACTCCTACTTAAGCAGATGAAAAACCGGCCTAGAGAGGTTCAGCAGAGCCAAGGACTCCCAGCTAGTTTGGAACAGGGCTGGGATTTGTAGCCGGGGCTTCTACCACAGCCAAAGGTGTCCCCTCCACTTTGTCCAAACCATGGAGAAGGTTTTAAGCCAAGTGACTGATAACACAACAATACGTTTCCTTTCTTCTAGGATGGGAAAACGATTTTAATGTTACTGAAATCTGGATGTGTTGTTGAATCTGATTTAACATAGCATTTTTTTCTGAGCACGTGCAGTAGATTGACGGTGTTGATTTCACCTTACATTATGGAACCCAGTTCTCCACCGTTCACGTTCTCACGGGGGGAGCTTCCACTAGAGTAACAGCCCCAGCCTCTCTTTCAGCCCCTTCCTAACTCCTGTGGAGGAGCTATTCTTCTCTTTCTTGAGTTTTTGAGGGTTAAACACTCACGGAGTGGGCGTGTAGCCGCCCAGTTTGCTCAGTGAGTGAATAAGATGTCAAATGCAGGGTGGAAATATCAGGACGCCTATATTGGCCAGCAGACCTTACGTGGTATTTTTCAAAGTGCTTTGCCAGTTAAAAATCAGTCAGTAATGGGTTAGTTTTTGGCTTCCATATGCTTGGATTTTTGACTCTCAACTAATTCTGAACTTAGGGAGGTTAGACGGGTCATTATTTTGTACCCTCTGGAGCTCTACCAACTAGATCTGAAGAAATATATCATAGAATTTTTCTGATGAAAAACAAAATTTTCAGGAGTTCCCATCGTGGCTCAGTGGTTAACAAATCTGACTAAGAACCACGAGGTTGTGGGTTCGATCCCTGGCCTTGCTCAGTGGGTTAAGGATCCAGCGTTGCCATGACCTGTGGTGTAGGTTGTAGACGCGGCTCGGATCCCACATGGCTGTGGCTGTGGCGAAGGCCGGCAGCTACAGCTCCTGTTAGACCCCTAGCCTGGGAACCTCCATATGCCGCGGGTGCAGCTCTACATAAAAAGGCAAAAAGACAAAAAAAAAGAAAAAGAAAAACAAAATTTTCAATCTAAGACAAAATATGATATATCAAGAGTGGACGTTGTCAGAGGAGATACTTGGAGAAGTAGAGAAGGGCATGCCGCTGGAACCCATCACAGAGGCAGCCATTCTCTCAAACTTGCTTGTAAGTTTGGTCCTGTTTCTGGAGTCAGAATGGAAACTCTTGAGCTCCCTTTCTCCATGGCTAACCAGGAATCTGAAGGCACACTCCTCCGGGAAGAGACAATGAAATTCAATGATGCTGGAAACAATCTGGTGATGTGTGTAGCTTCTGGTGATGTGTGTAGCTTCTGCTGGGCTTGAAGGAAAACCACAGCTTTAAACAGAATTGCTACTGGGAACCCCGGCCAGTAAGAAGAAGGTAGAGAAGTCCCAACAATCTTGATAAAAGCCTGGCATGGATGTGACCTGACATGCTGTACCTCACCCACCCCCCTCATTCCTTCACCTTCCCATAACTGCCTCATTCTCTGCAACCTGCTGTCTCCTCACGGTGGCTCCATGAGGAACTTACCCTGGACTGGACAACACAATGACGGCTCGCACAGAGTGAGGGGAGGTAGAGAGAGAACAAGAGGAAAGAGGGCGTGGGTAAGGGATGAAAGCTTTTGAATAGCCTAGGTTTATTTTTCGTTCATTTGTTTTTCAGTTTTCTAAAATTATTTTTAAGTTAATGAATTTTTATTATATTTACAGTTGTACAACCATCATCACAACCTAATGTTACAACATTTTCATCCCAAACCCCCAGTCCATCCCTCCCTTCCACTCCCTCTGGTAACCATAAGTTTTTCGAAGTCTGTAAGTCTGTTTCTGTTCTGCAAATAAGTTCACTTATATCCCTTTTTTTTTAGATTCCACATATAAGTGATGGCATAGGATGTTTGTCTTTCACTGTCTAACTTCACTTAGCATGATAATTTCTGGGTCCATCCATGTTGCTGCAAATGGCATTACTTCACTCTTTTTTATGGTTCCATTGTATATATGTACACATCTTCTTTATCCACTCCTCTATTGAATAGCTTAAAAGAGAAATTTCGAATAACAAGGCACTCTTGACCAAAGAGCTGTAGTCTGATAATCCTTTCTCTGAAACATTTTGGAGTGTTTACCATGGGCCACTGAACTTTCCTTTTAAAAACTTCAGACCCTTGGGGGTTCACTAAATAAACAGCAGGAGCAGAGATTTTGGGTCACAATGGAAGACTGAACACTGAAGTGATAAGTTAATATCCGAAATATTTAAGGAACTCATACAACTCAATAACAAGAAAATATATAATTGTATTTGAAAAATGCGTAAAGAACCTCAACTGCTTTCTCTCAAAAGCCAATTAAAGGACAGAGAAAGGATTTTTTTAAGGCATAACCAAAAAGAACAAGTAGAATAAAACAGGAGACAACTACCCCAAAATATTGGAAGCTAGAATGCAGATGGAGGAGTGGCAAAAGACACAGCAGCCCTGAGTCCCAAGTTAGCAGTGGGAAAGACAAGACCCACCTCATTTTATCCCCCAGACAGTGCAGAAGGCTTGGGGCGGAGGTACTAAACTAAGAAGGGTTCAGATCCCCAGATGGCCTCCCTCCTCCCCACAGCTGAGCCACATGCCCATCCCCTGCCTCCGCCCCAACACACAGGCAAATAACTGGAGGCTTATTCTCTAGAGAATAAAAGATAGGGCCTCTGTGAGGAGAATGGCTTAATTGAAAGCAAACGAATGGGACTAAATGGATATCAGATGCTGAGATCGCCAAAATGTCCCTAATGCAAAGTTGAGGGACTAAAACAAACAGGAACAAGCATCATGGAGGACAGGGATCATGCAAAGAGAAGAAAATTTTAAAACACCAAATAGGTATACACTATTTGTAGGGTTCAGGAGTTCTCCTTGTGGCTCAGTGGGTTAAGAACCTGACCAGGAGTTCCCGTCGTGGTGCAGTGGTTAACGAATCCGACTAGGAACCATGAGGTTGCGGGTTCGATCCCTGCCCTTGCTCAGTGGGTTAACGATCCGGCGTTGCCGTGAACTGTGGTGCAGGTTGCAGACACGGCTCGGATCCTGCGTTGCTGTGGCTGCGGCGCAGGCCAGTGGCCACAGCTCCGATTAGACCCCTAGCCTGGGAACCTCCACATGCCACGGGTGTGGCCATAAAACCACAAAAGGCAAAAAAAAAAAAAAAAAGAACCTGACCAGTATCTCTGAGGATGCAGGTTCGATTCCTGGTCTCTCTCAGTGGGTTAAGGATCTGGAATTGCCATGAGCTGTGGTGTATGTCACAGAAGCAGCTCGGATCCCACATTGCTGTGGCTGTGGTATAGGGTGGCAGCTGCAGCTCTGATCCAGCACCTAGCCTGGGAACTTCCCTATGCCACAGGTGTGGCCCTAAAAAGACAAAAAACAAAAACAAACAAACAAACAAACAAACAAGAGTTCAGAGAATTTATTCCAGTGCTGAAACAAGAACAGTGTATGATTAAAAAGGAGGACTCCAAAATAAGGAGAATTAAAAATACAATAGAAGGGGAAAAAAACTCAAAAAAGGAGCAAGATAGAATATAAAACTGAGGAAATTCTCCTCATAATGAAAAAAAAAAGACAAAAAGATGAGGGAAAAGTAGAAGATCAGTTCAGAAGGTCCAATATCTAAATAATAGAAGCCCCCCAAAATCAACAAAGAGAAAGTAGAAAATCATCAAAGAATGTGAGATTTCCTCAAGTGTAAGGAAGCATGAGTTTCCAGGCTGAAAGGGCACACGACACCCAGGACACCGGATACAAATCGCCCCACATCGTGATGCATCAGTATGGAATTTAGAACCCTGAGAATAAAGACAAGATTCTACACGCTTCTAAAAAGAGCGAGAAAACAAAAATCACATAGAATAAGGACAATTTCAGACACGCAGAGTTAAAAAAAAAAATTCACCTTCCACACATCCTATTCTCTGAAAGCTACTAGAGTGTGTAAAATACTCTTTAAAAGGGGGTGGTAAACCAAGTAAGAGAGAGGCAGGCGATCCAATGCAAGAGAGACACAAAGGGAAGCTGCAGAATGGAAGGGCAAGCCAGGAGCCAGCTGTGCATGCAACAGAGAGGGTAACCCTTGCCGTGCTGGGCAGATTACAGGGCCCCAAGAGAGGCTGCTTCAGGAAGATGAAATTAAGATAAAACTTGATGTATCTGAGCATCTGGAAAGATTTAAACAGCTTTCCCTGTGGCATAGGGAAGTTCCCAGGCTAGGTGCTGGATCAGAGCTGCAGCTGCCAGCCTATACCACAGCCACAGTCTGGGGTTTGGTAAATATGTAGAAAACCTAGCAAACGAGAAGAAAGGACAATATAACTATTATTGACTCCATGAAAAACTAACATGTTCTGGAGTTCCCGTCGTGGCTCAGTGGTTAATGAATCCGACTAGGAACCACAAGGTCGCAGGTTCGATCGCCAGCCTCGCTCAGTGGGTTAAGGATCCGGCGTTGCCGTGAGCTGTGGTGGAGGCTGCAGACGCGGCTCGGATCCCACGTTGCTATGTCGTGTAGGCTGGTGGCTACAGCTCCTGTTAGACCCCTAGCCTGGGAACCTCCATATGCCGCGGATGCGGCTCTAGATAAGGCAAAAAGGCAAAAAAAGAAAAAAAAAGAAAAACTAACATGTTCTACAGAAACAATCATGTAATCAAAGTTTCATTAACATAGATGTAATAAGTTATGATATTAATTATAACGGGAAGATGAGGTTTAGGGAAGGGAGCATATGTGTGGGGAGTGGGAGGGGAAGAGAGCCAAATCCTTATCTGCCGTAGCGGGAAGACCGACTCTGAGCAATCCAGCATCTTGCTGAGTAACAGAACGTAAAGAGTGAATAATCAGATAAGAAGATGAAAGTGGTTACTTCTGAAGTAGAAGAAATATGGTGGAGATGCTGAGGACAGCTGTTTTGGGGAGGGAATATAAGAAATCCAATTGAACTATATGACTTTTTTTTTTTTTTGGCTGCATCTGTGGCATGTGGAAGTTCCTGGGCCAGGGACTGAACTTCTGCCACAGCAGTGACGATGGCAGATCCTTAACCCGCTGAGCCACAAGAGAACTCCTATATGACTCTTTAAACATGTACATTTTTTATTATGAAAAATTAAGAAATAAAATTAATCAGTCAACTAAAAGGAAATCTTGGCAGGAAAAAGAACGACATTTTTGGTTCTGACATACCATTAAAATGACAAAATATAGGGAGTTCCCGTCGTGGCTCAGTGGTTAATGAATCCGACTAGGAACCATGAGGTTGTGGGTTCAGTCCCTGGCATTGCTAAGCGGGTTAAGGATCCGGCGTTGCCGTGAGCTGTGGTGTAGGTCGCAGACGCGGCTCGGATCCCGCGTTGCTGTGGCTGTGGCTGTGGTGAAGGCCGCGGCTACAGCCCCTGTTAGACCCCTAGCCTGGGAACCTCCATATGCCGCCAGTGAGGCCCTAGATAAGGCAAAAAGGCAAAAAAAAAGATAAAATATAACTCGGAAGGGGCAATTTAGAAATAAGGAGTAGGCACTACACTATTAAGAAATCCTTTAAGAATAAAACACTGGTAATTTTTTTTTGATATGACACCAGAATAAAAAATAAACAGGTGGGACTACATCAAGCTAAAAAGCTTCTCCACAGCAAAAGAAACCATCAACAAAATGAAAACGCAATCTACTGAATGAGAGAAAATATTTGCAAACCACATATCTGTTGAGGAGCTAATATCTAAAATATACAAGGAACACACACAACTCAATAGCAAGGAAATATACAATTCTTTTTAAAAAATGGGTAAAGGACCTAAATAGACAATTTTCCAAAGATGACATTCAAAAGGTCACCAAGTACACGAAAAGGTGTTCAACATCACTAATCATCAGGGAAATGCAAATCAAAACCACAATGAGGTATCACCTCACCTACCAGAATGACTATTAGCAAAAAGTCCAGAAATAAGTACTGGCAAGTACATGGAAAAAAGGGAAACCTTATGCACTGTTTATGGGAACGTAAATTGCTGCAGCATCTATGGAAAACAGTATGGGGTTCCTAATTTTTTTTTTTTTTTTAAATAGAACTACATATGATCTAGCAATTCCACACCATAAGACACACGGGAAGAAAATGAAGTCACTATCTCAATATCTGCACCCCATATTCACTGCAGAATTATTCATAATAACCAAGACATGGGAAAAACGTGAGCCCCCAGTGACAGATGAATGGACAGAGAAAATGTGATACACACAAACTCACAGGAATATTATTCAGCCACAAAAAAAAAGAAAAAAAAAACCTTGCCATTTGTAACAACAGGATGTACTTTTTTTTTTTAATGGTGCCCCCTGAGGCATATGGAAGTTTCCAGGCCAGGGACAGAATCTGAGCCTCAGCTGTTACCTACTCTGCAGGTGCAGCAGCAAGGTCGGATCCTTTAAGCCACTGCACCAGGCCGGGGATCAAACCCGTTGCCTCCACAGTGACCCAAGCTACTGCAGTGGGACTCGTAATCCACTGCATCATGGGAACGCCAACACGGATGAACTTGATGGCATTATGCTAAGGGAAGTAAGTCAGACAGAGAAAGGCAAATACTGTATGATCTCACCTATGTGTGGAATTAAAAGAAAAAAAAACATAGAAATAAAAATGTAGATTTATGACTGTCAGGCGTGGTGGGTAGAGGGCAGCTGTGGGGAAATGGTGAAGGTGTTCAAAGGGTACAAACCTTCAGTTATAAGATGAATAAGTTCTGAGGACATAGTCAGTTAACTGTATTGCCCATCTGAAAGTTGGTAAGAGTAGATCTGAAGTCTTCACCACAAAAAGAAAAGTAACTATGAACTGATGGATGTGTTAACCAACCTCACGGAGGTCATCATTTCACAACACATACATATACCAAACCATCACAATGAACACCTTAAAATTCCATAAGGTTACACATAATGTTATTCATAATGTTACAAAATACAATGCTAATTATAGTTCACTAAGGCTTGGGTTGGTGGGGATGGAAAGAATGAAACACCAGGCTTTCTCTCTATGTTCCTCGTTGAACTTTTGAACTGATTTTTCTGCTGCCCCTCCAGTTCTTGTACCATCCATCTAGCACACGGACAAGATGAGACTTGTGGAAGCAGCAAGAAAAACAGTGCTAATGGAATAGGTATCTGCCAGATGCCTGCACGAGGTCATGAAGAACCCACAGCGTACCAAGCCATGCCCCATTACCTTTATCAGGACGTCTGCACCCTCAAGGTGACATGGGGAGGGCACTGGAGGCCACAAGAGGATGTGGCAGGGGACTGGAATGAGATCAGCAACCAAACCCACCCCCCAAAACCCCAAACTAGAAACCTTTAAATGACCTAGGGTTTGGGAATGAGTTAGCAAAAGTGATAACAGAATCTGAGTCAAGTCCAGCAAAAGTATTTTGGAACTGTCATGCTCCCTTTGCAATCTTCTAGAGAACTTAAATAATAGAAAGAAAAGGATCTGGGGTGGAAACAAGTTGAAAATATCCCCCAAATCCATATTTAAATGTGCAAGATGATTTTCTCCTAGACAGCCCTCAAAACGTTTTTTTTTTTTTAGATTCCTCTACTTAACAGAGCTCATTTAGAAAAACTGCTTCATACTTCAAGCTTTTTTTTTTTTTCCTTTTTAGGGCCGCACCTGCAGCATACGGAAGTTCCCAGGCCAGGGGTCGAATAGGAGCTGCAGCTGCCAGCCTGTGCCACAGCCACAGCAATGCCAGATCAGAGTTGCCTCTGAGACCTACACCACAGCTCACGGAAAGCTGGATCCTTAACCCACTAAGCAAGGCCAGGGATAGAACCCACCTCCTCATGAATACTAGTTGGGTTCGTTACCACTGAGCCATGACGGGAACTCCATACTTCAAGCTTTTAAAGTAAAAAAAAAACAAAAAAACTTACTAGGCTACCGAGTGACAGTCAAATGGGGCAGATCACTAGGCTGGACCACATAAGACTGACCAGGAGCCCACTTCCCAAAGATCCTAGTTGGACTCTTCTCTGAAGCGTCCCAAAGGTGAGCTTCTTGCCTGACCCTGGGTAAAACTGGAGCCAGAGCTGCGACCAGGGACGGCTTCCACTGGCCAGGGGGAGGTGCTCACCAGGTCATTTCCGCGAGGGCGTGTCTAGAACCCTCACTTGGAAGAAAAGTCTCTTTGTGGATGTCTGTTCATGGATTATTCCGCGGAGCTCAGGCTCGCATGCAGACTGCCTACCACTGCAGGCAGGCAGAGCTGCTCAGGGAGAAGCTGAGCTCACCTTCAAACCAGACCGCAAAAAAAAAAATGCAAATAATAAGGTGGGAACTACTGCCCCGGAAAGCAGGGCGTGCATTCCAGGGATGAAGGGAAGTAATTTCTGGATCATCCATTGTTTGGATAAGCCTACCTTGCAAGGAGAATTGACGAGAGTTTGTGTCTTTGGAATACGTCCATTCCAGAATTCCAGCTCTGGAATCTGATGGCTAGGGTTCAGTTCTCTGATCCACACTTAAGAGTTTGGGCACACTGCTTCATCGCTCCATGCATTAGTTTCCTCCTCTATAACAAGGGAATAGCCATAGTCCACCCCATAGGATCATGTGAGGACTAGGTTAGATAACATACAGAAATCACTAGGCATACTAATTGGCACACAGTAAGTGCTGAAGAAATGTTAACCGCTGTCCTCTTTGCAGGCGCCTCCCCCTGGTGCTCAGGCTGCCTTTCTGAAGGCCGAAACCAAGGGTGTTGAAGGTATGGCTGCCACATGTGCACTGAAGCCTGTGGCCTGATGAGGCCCACATATGGGGTTTAAGGTTGAATGGCATTAAAACACTGTGCGCACAAAGCGATCCATTTAAAGGAGAATGACAGCCCAAAGGGGCCTCCTGGATGACTTCATATAGAATGGGCCATTTGGAGACTATTTAAATGGTGTTTACTTTAAATGAGCCATCCTCGATAAAACGGGCACAGTGAATGCCTTCGTTTTCCTTTTTGATTCAATCCACTTGCCCCAGACTCGCTCGCTACACCAGCTGCAAAACAAAGAGAATAAGCTGTACTTGAATTAACCCAGAGTTTTTCCTCTGCAGAGGCCAGAAGCCCATCACACCACTGGATGATTTCACGGCCAGGCCGGGATTCATTAGCAGCACACACAGGGAGGGGCTGGGAGGAAGGGGCGCTCCCTAACTGTGCAGGCCTGAGCAGCCACCCAGCTCGCCTCCCTTCTGGGCCTACTCAAAAGGTCCTCGAAAGCCTCCACACGGCTTGCTCAAATTGGAAATTATTTAGGGGAGAAAATTCTTTGACTTCAGCTGTTTCACTAGTAAGATAGATACATCAGATATTGGTCTTGTCATTGTGCTAGCAGCTGCTACAAGATCCAAACAGACATTTTCATCTCCCTAACAGAACTGAAATTTTCCTTAAAGACGACTGTGTTTTTTGTAGGTATGATAAGGATTTGAAATGGGTAATTTTTCAAATTAGAAGTTTTGAAAATACTTATAAGGGGAGAGTGTTAAAACATTTACCTTAATTCTTTTCTTCATATACTATTCTAAAAAATTGTCCTAGGAATGGTTTTGAAGATTCTTTTTTTTTGTCTTTCTGCCTTTTCTAGGGCAGCACTCACAGCATATGGAGGTTCCCAGGCTAGGGGTCTAATCGGAGCTGTAGCCACCGGCCTTCGCCACAGCCACAGCGACGCGGGATCCGAGTCGCGTCTGCGACCTACACCCCAGCTCACGGCAACGCCGGATCCTTAACCCACTGAGTGAGGCCAGGGATCGAACCCGCAACCTCACAGTTCCTAGTCAAATCGTTAACCACTGAGCCACGATGGGAACTCCTGAAGATTCTCTCTCTTTTTTTTTTTTTGTCTTTTTGCCTTTATCTAGGGCCGCACCCGCGGC